>PVJC01005891.1:0-57097 GCA_004026665.1 Murina feae | reverse complement strand
CGCTGGGAGCTTGTGGCTCTCTCCGGTTTGGAAAAGAACCGCGTTTCCGGCGCCAGCCCTTCCCCGAGCCCGTGCGCGCGCCTCCGTACCTCTGTACTTTGCTTCTGCCGCTCCTCTGAGTCTCAGACTCTTCTCTAGTTGTAGGATTTTCACTCAGCCAGCCGTCCTGTGGGTGCGAGCGGTGTCCGTGTGTTCTTTTTGAGGTTTTTCTGAAATAGTTGTTCACAGCTGCATTTACGGTGTCTACCCTATGCCGCCATCTTGTTTCCCAGAACCCCTCATTTAGACCATCAGTTTCCAAACTGCAAACTGAATGCAGCATGCATTTATATCTTCTATAATAATAAAAACATAATATGCTAATTAGACCAGACATCCTTCCTGACCTCTTTCTGGGATGAAGCTGGGGGTGCAGCTGTGGGATCGAGGCAGCCACCACAGCTGCAATGGAGGGATCCAGGCAGCTGTGGCTTTGAAGGCCTACTCTCGCATGTATTTCGTGCATCGGGTCTCTAGGGTGTGTGTGTAATATGTACACACACACACACTCATGTATATAAAATAAAATATATAATAAAACTATATATACACCATATATACACTATACTATATATAATGTATATAATTTTATTTTTGGGAAAAATGCTTGAAATGAACCTATGGACTGAGGACTCAGGTAAAGGTGTGTGTTGAGTCTGATGACCTAACTCAGCAGCTATGGTTTAAAGGAATTCCTTGGACTGGAGTGCTTCTTATCTGTGTTAAAAGAAAATCATATGTTTTGACAATTGATAATGTTTGCCCAGCGTGAGTGGAGATTCTTACCCAGCAGTCAGTGTGTGTGAGTAATTACATCAATGAAAGAGGTGCAGCTCCTTCCACGGAGAGCTTGGTGAACTGTGCAGATAGAAGAGGCACACTAGAAAGAGGCTTAAGATCATTACAAAGATCGTGACAAAGCATGATACTAACGAGTGTGACCCAGACCCATCTATGTCCAGAAAGTGTGGTCTTGATCCCATAGTTGAAACAAATTAGGCTGAAGTCTGGGTATATCTCCAGAGAGAACATCACAGTATATTCTGAAGTATTTAGCGATGTCATAGCTCTCCTGAGCACGAAGGCCTCAAACCCCAAGTCAGATCTGGAAGTGGCTAGGTTGGCAGGTCCGTGTGTTTTAATAAGTACTAAATGGCAGTTCATTCATTACAAGGTGTTTGCTGAGCACCTCCTATGCGTTAGACACAGTGCTGGGGGCCTCAAGTAACTTATGATTGGAAAGGGGATATGACAGGTACATATATTGCTGAAATAGAATGAACACAGAGATGAGCGCCTCATGGGAGGAGCATATGACATGCTGAGGGAGTTCAGAGGAAGGGAGGCTACTCATAGATGAGGAGCCTGCTGAAAGTGTCAATGGCAGGGTGGTCTTGCAGAACAAATAGGAGGACTTGGACACTTTGGAGACAGGCATGGACCTAGGGCTGAGCCCAGATAAGTATTTGGTTCCCTGTCTTTGTGTATTAGATGCACAGCCAGAACTCCAAATTGATAACTCAAACATGGGGCTTGGTTGAAACTTCACTCAGTATCTTTCCCCATTCATCATTCTCCCTGTTACCCCTCAGTAGCATTTCCCCAAGTGATTTTACTAGTAGTTCACTCACTCAAAAACCATCACTTCTCATGGGAATGAACAAACGGTGTCTGTTTTCCCAATTCTTTTGCATCCTCCTTATATACAAGAACAATTGTTTCTCAAGCTCACAAGATTATGGGCTCTTTACAGACGTGGCGTAGCTCTGATTGATAGTCATGGTGTTTTATGCTTTTGCACCACTTGTCCCTGGGCTGGTCCTGTAACTACTACTTCTACATACCTTTGCTGATGTCCTGTCTCAATCTCCATCAGTTCTCTGACCCAGCAGGTTGCCTCCCGTTCCCCATGACAGTTTTGTGTCTGGATTGTTTGTGACCATCAACCCCTACACACACCACTGGGGCTAAACCTGCTGCCTGCATTTCCTTAGACTCAACCCTCTATGTATTTAGAACCTTGGAAACAATTACAACACATCCTTTAATAAAATCCAGGTTGCACTTGTTATCTGTGATATAGCATTATGTGCTCCTTCTTCTGAAGAGCATAAAATCCATATTTTTATTTTCTAAAAATCTACTTTTATGCAGCACCCAAATTTAATTCCACTTAAAGCTTTTTAGGATCCCAGATGAAAGATGCTACTACAGTGTAAAGTTCTAACGTTATTTATTTCCCCAGTCATCAACGTTAGTTGGTTTCTCCTTTCTGGAAACCTATTTGTCATTTGTATAAATATAGAATTTGGGGAGATGCCTGCATTAGACCATCTCGCGTCCTTTGAGTGCCCTTGGCATTCATTGCACTTTCCTGGTGAGTCTAGCTGAGACATTGATGCAGTGGCCTCCGTTTTAATACCAAGGAAGGTCTGTGATGTTACCTATCGCTACCGTGATGAGAGCTGACAGTTATTTTTCTTGTTTTCCTGCTATGTAGAACACTATCTTCTTTTGTATCGGGGTGACCAGACTTTGCTCCTGATGTCAGTATCCAGTTACAAACAGGTATTGTTGCCTCCTGTGGTGCTAGACAGCGGTACTAGGCTCTGGGACAGCCAAGCAATTTCTGGGACCTTAACCTTCTGCAAAATCCAGCTCAGATTGTGTCTCCTGTGAGAAGCTGCACCTGGCATGTTTGCTCCCACCCTCCTGCCTGATGTCGTGGGGCGCATTGACGCTCAGGTAGCTCCCATGAGCCTATCTGCCACTGTTCTTGTCCTTGTGTAATTCCCTCGCCATGAGTGGGAAGAACCCGTGACCAGCTTAACCAATACAATATGGCAAAGGTGATAGGATGGCGCTCCACGGTCAGGTTACGGAAGATTGCGGTGTCTGTCTTGTTTCTCTCTTGTTGGCTCTGAGGAAGCAAGCAGCCATGTTGGGGAGGCACATGTGGCCAGGAGCTGAGGGTGGCCACCGGCTGGTAGCCAGCAAGAAAGTGAGGCCCTCAGTCCAATACCCAATAAGGAACTGGGTGCTGCCAACAACCACGTCAGCGTAGACTCGGATCCTTCCCCAGCTGGGCCTTTGGATGAGGGCCCACCACTGGTCAATACCTTCCACAGGACCCACTACGCCATGCCCTGACTCCTGACCTGCAGACACTGTGAGGTCACACATGTGCATTGCTTAAAGCTGCTTAGTTTGTGGGAATATTGTTGCACAACCGTGGAAAACTAATGTATGCAGCTAACCTCCCCCTCTGCTGTGGACTCGGTATAGAACACGGCTCTATTCCTATGTTAGATAGCATTGTAATCTATTTTTGCACGCCTGGGTTCTCCATACACAATAAGGACCATGGTAACAATAGCTCTAAAGCAGAGTAGAATTGTATATTGCAGCTCTCAAATGTGCAGAAAAGAAAAAAGTAGCTTTCTATTATTTCCTCTAAGTACACTCATCTCAGTACCAAAGCCCCAACCTGCTGAGCGGTTTTGTGCATCAGAGAGGAGGGTCTACTGAAACTTGCCAACGAAACATAACTCCTCAACTTGTGTCCAGTCGGCTTGGCCTTTAGTCAGTCCAATTCAAGAACCAGTTCCCTATCAGGGGCGGTTCTCTCCTTTCAAAGCTCCCTCGTCCCCTTTCCTTTCCAAAAGGTACAGGGAAGGCTTACAGGTCCTCATGGCAAGGAGGGAGGATGGCTAGTTCGCAGGATGGTCCTGTGCTGTTCTGCACCTGCGCTGGCCTCCTCGGCACTGTGCATAATTCCACTTGGCCACCGGGCATGCTGCTGGCATCTGCAGGACGAGGGAGTCTGCAGCTGACATAACTCATGGTCTGTTTCCGGTCTTACTTCCTTTGCACAAATTTCCATTTGCTCCCCATACCCATCTTAGCAGCAAAATGTAACTCCAGTTACATGAGCTGTGACTGGTCTCTGGACTGCAGGTTTGGCCTTGTTTATCTTCACCCTTCTCCTGTCTAGGCTTTTCCACAAGCAATGTCAAAACAAGCCCCAGTCTTCCTGAGGATTACTTCTCCCAGCTCTTCCTTTCGGAGTATCTAAATAAATAAATAAATGAAAATCTGGATGTTCTTGCTGTTTCTCTGGAGTAGAGTGAGGTCTTTGTGAGTGTTTCTTTCCTCCTGTAATTGGAAAGGAGACTTGGATCGTCTTCACACTGTTCTTCCTGCACACCTTCCTGCTGGTTACCTGGAACTAGGTCTAGTGCATGTTCTTTCTTCGTAGTTTCTAGAACTGCCTGTACTTGGAAGCTATCATTGAGATCTGTCTTCCATGGAGCACTGGCTGAGTTGCCCGCTGAGAAAACTGACTACAGTGACACGTGGAATTTAAAAGGTGCCGGGAAAAGTTTTGCCCTCCAAGCTCCTATCTTGCATTTTCAGTTAGTCAATAAATGCTTATTCAGCACATTCTATGTGCTCACTATCAATTGAAATGTAGTAATGACCAAGGCGGACTAGGTGCTTGCTCAGAGCTTGCACTGCAGGGGTGTTTATGGAAAGTGGGGCATGTGGGGTGATGGAAAAGCAAGGAAGGAGGTCTAGATGGTGCCAAGCATGATGAACATATGAAAATGTTGCTGTGGCAGCACATGATGGGGAGGGCTACTTTATATCAGAAGAGGCCTCTCTGAGGAGGTAACATTGGGCTGACAAATAATACAAAGAAGCCAGCTGTGTGGCAAGCCCAGGCGAGGTCTCCCAGCCAAAGGGAAGAACAAGTGCAAAGGCCCTGAGGTGGGACAGGTTTGGTCTACTCAGAGAACTGACAGGAAAACAGCGTGGCTGGAGCAGAAAGGACAAGAAAGAGAGGAGGTGAGGTCAGAGAGGTGGTGGGGCCAGATCTTATAGGGCCTGGAGGTCCTGTTGAGAAGTTCAGGTTTTACATCCAGCGCAATGGGAAGTTATCCAAGGAGAGTACCATGTTAGAACAGATTGTAGACGGGTAAGCAGGGAATCAGGGACCCATGGAGAGGACGTTTCCAGGCCAGATGTAAGATGATGTTGGCTTGGACAAGGAGATGGAGAGAAGTGTGTGGGTGTGGGACATATTTTGAAGGCAGACTAGGCAGGCTTACTAATGAGTTCCATATAGAGGGTGAGTCAAGAGAACAATCGTGAATACCATCTGGGTCTTTGGCTTGAATGCCCGAATGGCCGCTGGCTGTTATTTACCAAGGGGCAAGAGGAGGAACTGGTGGTGGGGAAATAAAATAGAATAATTTTGTTTAGGTCAGCAGGATCAAGCAGGCTAGGAGTCTGGAGCTCGTCTAACTTTATGTCACAGGTTCTAGGTGCAGGGCTCCCTCATGTAGTTTACTAGTAGCAGTAACGTGACACTTGGACATAGCAGACACGTTGTAATGTTTAATGGACCAATCTGTCTTCGTGAAAATGTAAATATGCCCCAAAGTAATAGCTCATTGTGCGTTGTTAGTCATTCTCATTGTAGTATGAATTTATGTTTATTTTATCACAGCGATTTGAAAGCTGCTGTTTAAAAAGGGATAATACAAAACTAAACTCCTTTGAGTGTACAAGCTGAGTCTCTGGGAATCCCAGGAGGGAGAAGAGGAAGGCTGAGGAAGAAAAGGCAAGAAAAAGAAATGTCCTTTTGCTCAGGGAGGCTATAATTTCTTCATTTGCAGACAAAAGTAAGTCTCTTTCAAATAGACAATTGCTGCCTGCCTTGTTTAAAAAAAAACACCACAAACTACTAATAATTTTTTTTACAAACTTACTAATTTTATATAACATTTCTGGTTTAGTCTCGTTAGCCTAGCAATGATTGCATAATTGTATTATGATTTTTATAATGTATGGAATTCCTACCTACAGGGATTCATAAAATGCCTGGCTTGCTTGGAAGCATTGTTGTGTAATAATACAACTAAAACCGGACCCTCCAGTCCTCTGTGAGCCAGTAGAGTATGTCTCCATCTCGCCCTTTGAGGGAATCATCGTCGCCAAGCGTGGAGGCCTCACTCAGTGGCAGGCAGGCGTTGCTTTCAGCATTCAGCTCCGAGTTCCTGGAGGGACCGACCCTGGGCTTTATCTCTGGGGCTGGCCCAGTGGAGAGGTCGTGAAGCGTTGGATGAAAAAGGCAGATTTAAAATGAGGCCAATAATAACCAATGAAACTGTTCTTTGGAAATCAAAACTGAATCACACAAACCAAAGGCAACTGTCCACGGAGCCAGCTTCCCTGTGTGCTGAGCACAGTGTTCCCCGAAGGCGCGGATCCTCACGGCTCCATGACATCGCTGCTTCCACTGCCCCATCACATAAACCCGCCGGCCGGCTCCTGGCATCCTTCTCGGGGGAGCAGTGGCCTCCAGTTGGTGAGCACGGGGGTCGGTTCCACCATTAGCTGAATTTTTTTCTAACGTGTGGGCCTGCCTGTGCTTCTCTCCCTGTTCTACCGTTGCTCCCAGTGGGCCACGCCATTAGGCCCTGCCTGTCCCGCTGGGCTTGCTTGTGGAATCTGAGCGTGTGTAGGTTGACGTTCGCTCTTAGAAACGCCTCGCCCTTCTTAGCGTCCTTAATCTTAGTGGCTTGGTGACATTTTTTTCTAGCTAATAGAGTACTTGTGTATCTAAGTAGTTTCCAAACCCTTCTGAGACCCCATATTTTGACATAGATTTTAGCACTGGATTTTAAATAAGTGGTTTTGCCTCCTTCCCCCACAAGGTTGCATTTGGCAAATGTCTGGAGACATTTTTTCTGGTCACAACTGTGTGGCTGCTACTGGCATCTAGTGGGTAGAGGCTAGGATGCTGCTAAGCGCCCTGCAATGCACCGGGCACAACCCCCTGCTCACCTGCCCCAGCAAAGAACCAAGGCCAACATGTTGATAGTGTTAAGGTTAGGAAGACGTGGTTTAAAAGCAAGTGAGGGTACAGGACGGTATATAGATTCTGAATCATAATGGTGTGCACATGAAGTTCATATAATGTTACCAACCAATGTTAACGCAACAAAAGCATAAATTGACTTTTAAGAAAAGAAAAAGGGCCACTATATTTTAAAAATTACAAAATAATTCATATTTGTTATGAAAGAAATGGAAAATACAGACACGTTAAAAAGAAAAATGTAAGCCTCTCGAAATCCCGGAAAAGTACATTCTCAGCTAAGGTTAAATATTTTTTCTTAAAAATAATTTAAGAATAATCGGAATCCTTTCTCATTCCCAGCAAAACTTAGAAGCACAGCGTTGATTCCTGTTCATTTATGAAAGTCAGTGGATTGATGCAAGTTGGCCTGAGTTTTTATGGGCCAGTAGGAGGGAAAAGCAAAGTTACAAATAAGGACTAAAGTGCTTTCTTTAATGCACTGGACTGATTCCAGGGGTATTTCCAGGTATGAGCCGCCCAGGAAATGCAGAGCAGAGAGCATAGCCTAGGTGTGGGAACCCTCCCAGCCTGCCCCTTCCCTGTGCTGGGATGTGAACACATTAGCAGTGGGTGCTGGTTCCTTAGGACCAGGAGGCTGGCTTCTGGCTGTTTATAGAACGGAAGGCTTCTACAATAGTAAGATGTTACGAAAACGACCTGAGAAAGGAGAGAAGCGCTTCTGTGGAGTAAAAAGCGAGATGATGTGGCACCCATGGGGGAGCGTCATTTCGGCCACGCGGGGAAGCGTGCTGGAAAGAGGGCTACGTGGGGACTCGGTGTCCCAGCAGCTGGGAAGTCTAGACGTGTGTGAACCCACCAGTGTGGTCCCAGCGAGAAGCAAGCCCCCCCGCGAGCACCTCCCGCTCTGGGGCATCTTGGAGAAAACAGAGTATTGAGGGGACCAGACACATCCCAGTTAGGACCTCCTTGAGCTCCTGTCTGTGGTCTGTGGCAGGCTCTGCGTGGGGCTGGGCGGCAAGGCCACACGGATGAATCAGGGTTCTGTCTGCATGGAAGAAGACATAGAGTTCGTGGAGTCTGGGGCCCCTTCTTTACACTCTGAAACAGGTTGCCTGCTCTTGAACCTTTGGGCTGGTGCAGGCATTCTAGAGCTGCTTTTGTTCGGGTAGGTTGTAGCTACATGCAGACCTGAGAGAGAAACTAGGCAGAGGCTGTCAGAGGGGATCAAAAGGGCTTTTTGCTCCTGAAGGAAGCTGGAGGGGAGGGTCTGGGCTCCTAAGCCAGTTAAGGGAGTGGCTACAGGGAGGGGACAGATGTGGGTAAGAGCCAGTCAGCAGAAAAGGGCCCAGAAGCTGAGGTCTGAGGTCAAAGGCGGAAGTGAAACTAGAGCAATAGCTGCTTCAATTTAAACATTAGGTGACATCAGCATGGTTTGGAACAAGACACTCTCTCCTTGTAATCTAACCAATGGCTATGTAATTAAACAAATGACTACAGAAAATTTGAAGCACAAATAAAAGTAAGAAAGACTAGAATAAAGAACCTGATGCGCTCATCTCCCAGTTTCACCAATCCTATATAATAAAAGGGTAATATGCAAATTGACACTAACAGCAGAACGACTGGGAATCACTGATCACTATGACACACACTGACCACCAGGAGACAGACGCTCAATGCAGGAGCTGCCCCTGGTGGTCAGTGAGCTCCCACAGGGGGAGCTCTGCTCAGCCACAAGCCAGGCTGACGGCTGCCAGTACAGTGGTGGTGGTGAGAGCCTCTCCTGCCTCCTCAGCAGCTCTAAGGATGTCCAACTGCAGCTTAGGCCTGCTCCCTGCTGGCAAGTGGACATCCCCCGAGGGCACCTGGGCTGCCAGAGGGATATCTGACTGCCAGTTTAGTCATGATCCCCTGGGGAGCGGGCCTAAACCAGCAGGTAGACATTCCCCGAGGGGTCCCAGACTGCAAGAGGGCACAGGCTGGGCTGAGGGAACTGACGAGTGCACACATTTTTGTGCACCAGGCCTCTAGTTTTTCAAATAAATTGCCTATTTTGTTTTAGCTCTTCCCCCAGCTACCCAACCCACTAGTCATATTGAAGCAAATTCCAGACATTGGATCATTTCATTTGCAAATATTTCAATACTTGAGGCCCGATGCATGAGATTCATGCACTAGAGGGAATCCCTCAGCCCAGCTCGCAATCTGGGACCCTTCAGGGGATGTCCGACTGATGTCTTAGGCCCGCTCCCCTGGGCCTAAGCTGTCAGTCAGACATCCTTAGTGCTGCCGTGGAGGCAGGAAAAGCTCCCACCACCGCCATTGCGCTTGCCAGCCACGAGCCCGGCTTCTGGGCTTCTGGCTGAGCAGTGCTCCCCCTGTGGGAGTGCAGTGACCGCCAGGGGCAGCTTCTGCGTTGAATGTCTTCCCTCTGGTGGTCAATGTGCATCATAGCAACTGCTTGTTTTGCCATTCGGTCGATTTGCATATTAGCCTTTTATTATATAAGATGTATCTCTAAAAAGAAATAGTACATGTTTTGAATTTTACATAGCTGTGGTCTCAATGACTGACCCTGCTGATAGGAAAACATCCCAAAGGGAAGGAAAAGTGCCATCTCCTGAGAAGCCTTCACTGCACCTTCCTCTGTGAGTTGGGGCCCTTGTGCTTCCCAAGTGCCCCGTGTACATGTGGTCACTGCCCTCTGTACATCATGTGGAAATTGTGTGTTTTTTTTTTAATTTAATTAATTTATTATTTACAAAGTGATTCCCCCTGATATTTCAAGTACCCATCAGACACCATCCATTGTCATCACCTTCTTGGCTATATTCCCTCTGCTGTAATCTAGCATCAATTTGTACTTCTAACTCCTTCATCTTTTTCACCCAGCCCTCCAACATCCCTCCCTTCTGTCAACCATCAGTCTGTTTCTATTTTGTTTGTTCTTTAGTACTGGAAGCCAATTCTGGCATGTCATAATTTCAAGTCATCCAAAGGTTGATGGAACTTGGGGACTCAACAGGGCTGAGTTACATATGTAGTCACCTGTTGAGAATGGCTGATGGCATTTCCCCAAACCTGAAAAGGGATGATTGCTTTGCTGCCAGACAGCTAATGGGCATCATAAGCTACATGTTATTGCCTCCTACTGGCCAAACACCTGAACAGTCATAGGCTAATTCTTTCATTCTGACAATGGACTCTGTAGGAAACCCTGACCCTTTGAAATGTATATCTCTGCCTCGCCTCAGGACAATTTTTGTTAATAAAAAGCATGGGGTCCTGGGATGAGGAGACCTCAGAAATTAGAACTTAGATCTTAGCTCCTTTAGCTAAGCTCCTCTGACCCCCAAATGCCTTTCAAAATTATACTTCATCTCTGGACTCTTCTTTTTAAATAATATATTTTATTGATTTTTTACAGAGAGGAAGGGAGAGGGTCGGAGAGTTAGAAACATTGATGAGAGAGAAACATTGATCAGCTGCCTCCTGAATACCCCCTACTGGGGATGTGCCCACAACCAAGGTACATGCCCTTGACAGGAATCGAACCTGGGACCCTTCAGTCCGCAGGCCAATGCTCTATCCACTGAGCCAAACCAGTTAGGCCATCTCTGGACTCTTATTTAATCTACACACAGCTGTCTCCAGATTCCTGAACCCTTCTTAATGCTGGAACAAGAACTCCAGCACTTTAAATCCACATATAAGTGAAATCATATGGTATTTGTCTTTCTCTGTCCAATTTATTTCACTTAGCCTATTGCCCTCTAGGTCCATCCATGCTGTTGCAAATGGTAAAATTTCATTCTTTTTTATGGCCAAGTAATAGTCCATTGAATATATGTACCACAACTTGTTTATCCACTCGTCTATTTTGGGGCACTTAGGTTGCTTCCATATCTTGGCTATTATAAATATGCTGCAATGAACATAGGGGTGTATATGTTCTTTTGAATTGTGATTTTAATTTGCATAACGAACCCAGTACATACTTTCTTCCTGGCATCCAGATTAAAGAGAGTGTTTTGGATTTCTTCAGATATACCTAAAAGTGAATTTCTGGGTCATAAGGCAGTTAGAACACTTTTAAAGAACTCTCTTCAGCATTTGGCCTTTATTTGGGAGAAAAGCCTTATCAGATTCAGGGATGTGGGAGAAGTTATAGGGAAATTCCTCCTTGGCATCTCTCATTTAAATCCAGTGATACTATAAAGGAGTCCAGCTTTATTCCTCAGCAGAGAGGAACTGTCCCCAAGGACACCTACATCTTCTTTCAAAACTCCTGCTCCTGTGGCGTGGATTCTGTCACAGCGCGGAGCACAGAGCAGCAGGGAGCACTCAGTAGAAAAGGCAAGAGCCCGAGAGACTCATTTCTCTTTTCAAAAACGAGTTGCTCCTAGCTACCCATTTCCCCAATATAGAGATGGACTAGCAATGTGACAAGGCTATCTCTAGAAGATGAAATGACTAATTTACTGTATAGTGGTCATAAATCTTTTGTGGCAACATATTTTTGTTTAAAGAGCATATTACTATGAATCTATTCTACAGGGGGAAAATGTCCCAGCAGATAAGGATAGATGTGTGAAAAATAGCAAAAATACAAAAACAAAATATCAAGGTTTATCAATAAAGAACTGAATAAATTATGCAATAGAATGTTAAGCAACTATTAAGGAAATGAATTGGATCTACTTATATATTGCCCAGGAAGATGTTCATGATGTTGCTGCAATGAAAAAAAAAAAGTTGTCAGAGTCTTTTGTATGATATGTCCTGTCATTTTTAAAGGGGCAAGTCCCACATGTGTGATTATATGTTTGTGTGACCTAGTAAACAGATAGAAGGATACGTACCAGGTTTCAACTCTTGTTTTCTCTTATGGTTGTGGTGGGAGCAGAGCCAGAAAGAAATCTATTTTTGTGTTGATCGATTTGTTTCAATGAGCATGTTATAGGACAAATGAACCCTGAAAAGGCTTAACTTAAAAATAGAATATAGCCCTGACTAGTTTAGTGCAGTGGATAGAGCGTCGACCTGCGAACTGTAGGGACCCAGGTTTGATTCTGGTCAAGGGCATGTACCTTGGTTGCAGGCACATCCCCAGTGGGAGATTTGCAGGAGGCAGCTAATCGATGTTTTTCTCTCATCAATGTTTCTAACTCTCTATCTCTCTCCCTTCCTCTCTGTAAAAAAATCAATAAAATATATTTTTAAAAAATAGAATATAGCCCAAGTGGGTTGAGTGTCACCCTATGAACCAGGAGGTCACGGTTCAATTACTGGTCAGAGCACATGCCTAAGTTGTGGGCTCAATCCCCAGTAGCGGGTGTGCAGGAGGCAGCCTATCAATGATTCTCTCTCATCATTGATGTTTCTATCTCTTTACTCCTCTCCCTTTCTCTCTGAAATCAATAAAAATATATTTAAAAAATAGAATATTAAGTATAAATATATAGAAGAAGACAAAAATGCAACATGAACCTTTTCATAGCTTGTAAATTTTTGCTTACAAATGAGTTTTGTTCTAATAGTTGGTGGATGTCAAGTCCACAAGCAGTTACTTTGGATAATAGGATAAGCCGTGCAAAGGTAGAAGGCTTTGATCTAGACAGAGAAAAAAAAACTGGGAAGGGATGTGACCTGGGACATTGAAGGGGAGGGCATATGCTATTAAAAAGGTGAAGTGATGCAGTAGGATTGTGGCCAACATGAATGTATGTGAGTTGTTAATGCCCATATGGGCCAACCATGCTAACCTCATGTTGGGAGAAAATTGGTTGGCCCCGCGGCCCAACAGAGGAGCTGCTCAGCTTAGAGACATAGTTTCTCCAATTATAGTTCTTATCATGAGAGATGGTGCAAGGAACAGACCTGGGGAGGACTTGGGGAAAAGGATGGTTGGGAGGTGGCACCCTGATTTCCACCGTGAAGAGATAATAGGGAGAATTTTACAGATACAAATTTCTTCCTCTGAAGCACAGCATTTAATGCCTCTCCTGCAACCCCTAGGCGTTATAATTCCTGTCTTAAGGACTAGTTGATGGCAAGAAACCAAACCTCCCTCTAATGATCTCAGGTGAAAGATGGTTTATTTTAAAAATACAGGACAATCTCATCAAACCTAATTGTAGGAAAAACACCCGGGCCTCCCAAACAGTAAAACTGCCAGACAGCTGTTCTTTGTCGTGTCTTCGTGTGGCTCACTCTGGCATCTTTCAGCTCCATTTCTGTTTTCCTTTCTTTCATTGCCTTTTTCCCTACTCACCCTTGGATTGCAATGGCTGATTCCTTATTCCATTTCAATTCAAGGGCCACCACCAGCATCTCTAGGCTGTAGCCTCTGGATCTTTTGATTTAAGACCATGAGACGAAGCACATGATTGGTTGCTGGCCAGCCCACACATTAGCTGAGAAGGGCCGTGGACAGGGAGACAGTGGTCCATGTATCTGCTACTTCTTAGGCTTCTTTCCCAACCACATCCTCTCACTTACTTTCTGTTCAGACCACTGATCATCCTTAAGCAATTTGTTTTCAAGCCTCTTTGTCTTTGTCAAGGTGTTCTCACAATCTGGCATATGCTTCCCCCATTCTTTGCCTCTCAAGATTTCTTCTGTGTTCAGACTTAGTTTAAACATTATCTCCAATATGTAACATACTGGCATAGCTCAATTAAAAACGAGTTGTTTCTGCCATGGCCAGTATTTCTCAGTGGTTAGAGTGTCGGCCATGCACCGAAGGGTCATGGGTTTGATTCCCAGTCAAGGACATGTACCTGGGTTGCAGGTTTGATCCCCAGTCCTAGTCATGGGTGTACAGGAGGCAACCAATCCATGTGTCTCTCTCACATCGGTATTTCTCTCTCTCTCTCCCTCTCTTCTACTCTCTCTAAAAAAAAAATCAATGGAAAAAAATATCCTTGGGTGAGAATTGATAACAACAAAACAAAATGAGTTATTTCTTCCTCTGGGTCCACCACAACTTGTATTTACACTCTATATACGCTGCTTGTGTGTGTCTGTGTACATTTACTTCTCTGCCCATTCTCCTCAAATCGGGGCATGTCCTGCTTATCTCTGCACCCTGAAAATCTTCCCCAGCACCAGCAGGAGGTGCTCATAGCCATTTGCTGAACTCAGGCGCCCTATAGGTCATTGAGTCATCAATACCTGGATTTACTTCCTCATTAGCATCATCATAAAATCACAGAAGAGAGTTTTACCATTCTCTGTTAAATTCAGAGAAGTCACATTGTATATTAGAAATAATTTTTTTCATTAAGTCGTGAAAAGATGTAAGGACAATCATGTATTTGTATGTTTGTTTCCCAGAAAAAATGAAAACTACAAAAAAAGTGGTTTTTCCATGATTTCTCAAAAGTCTGAATTATTTTAAAAACAGCCCCCTGATGCTTAAGGAGGGGTCCTAGGGTCAGATATCAAGTGCTCAAGCTTCACTTGGGCAGTGTCAACAATGGTAACTTCCTTCCTCATGTCTGTAGTCTCTTTTTTGTTTGTTAGTTTGGTTTTATTGTGCTTCTTGAGTGATAAACATGCCATGTCAGATAAGATGAGCTGCTCTCTTTTTTTAAAAAAAATATATTTTTATTGATTTCAGAGAGAGATGGAAACATCAATGACGAGAGAGAAACATTGATCAGCTGCCTTCTGCACGCCCCACAATGGGGATGGAGCCCAAACCTGGGCATGTGCCCTGAATCCAACCATGACTTCCTGGTTCATAGGCTGACACTCAACCATGGAGCCACACCAGCTAGTCTGCTACCATCAGCTAACATCCTTGACCTTCTTTTTCTCTCACAACCCACATTCAACTCATCTGGAAATCCCACCTTTGAAATATATGGGAAACCCAGCCATTCCCTGTCCCACAGATCCTCTTACCAGGATTACTGCAAACCCTTCCGAACTGGTCTCCTTGTGATTCCTCAGTCTGTTCTCCACCCAGCAGCCATACTAAGAGACTTTGAGAATCCAGGTCAGAACTTGCCACTCCTTTGCCCACAATCCTGTTTCACTAGAATAAAACCCAAGTCCTGCCCTTGAGTGAGTGACTAAGTCCTGAGTGATCCTCCACTTGTCTCCAGGACCTCATCTCCTGTGCTCTCGGCCACACTAGCTCCTTTGTGCCCTGAACACTGGGTTCCTTTCCTGTGGCTGCTGTATCCTGAACCAGGTGGTTTAGGACAGAAGAACTGTGTTCTCTCACTTCTGGAGGCCAGAGGTTCTAGATCAAGATGGTGGCAGGGCCACACTCTCCCCAGAGCCTGTTGGGAGCACCTGTCCTTGCCTCTTCAGCTTCAGTTCCTTGCCTGGGGCAACATCACTCCAAGCTCTGCCTCCATCTTCACACGCTGTCTTCCCTCTGTGTCCGTGTGTCTGTGTGTCTCTACATGGTGTTCTCTCTGAGTGTCTGGGTCCATATTTCCCTCTTTTCATGAAGATATCAGCCAGTGACTAGGGCTCATCTTAAATGATGACATCAGCAAAGACCCAATTTCCAAATAGGCCACTTTCACAGGTGCCAGGGGTTAGGACCACAACATGTCTATTTTTTAGAAGGAGAGGGAAGGACACAATTCAACCCATAAAAACACCCAGGCAGCTTCCTCTCCCCGGGAGTGCTTGGCCCACTCCCGCACTGTGTTCATGGCTGTGCTTAAATGTTGTCTTCTCTGGTTATTGTCTCAATGGAGTGCCAACTTCCAATACTTTTAAAGCTGCTCTCCTTCCCCTCATGGCACATATTACCTTTTAACATATTAGATAATTTAACTATTGGTTATGCCTATAGTCATCTGTCTCAGTCCCACCACTTTCTCCTGGCTTTGAGGAGTCGGGGAGTCGGCCTTTTGCTGTTATTTGCTAATACAGCGCATCTCCCATCACAGAGCCTGGCACATAGACACTTAAGAAGAAACCTGGTGCTTTTAGAACGAACTGATTGCTTTTGTATTTCTTTAAAGGAGAAGATAAATCTGTATCTCTGGCAGTTCACAATTTTCTAGCAGTGTGGTCTGTTGAATAAAAAAAGAAAGTAAAATTTCTGATGCCAAATTGAAGCACGATACATGATTAAGACTATGTAAACCCCTTCTCTGGTCTCTTTTCCATACATTTATTATTGGTTCTGGGCGCTTTAAGAAATGGCAGCCCACGTGGTTACATTTCTCAATCCTATACTTAGGACAAAGTATATAATAGTCTTGGGTTGTGGTTTCAATTAGCATAGCGAACCCAATACATACTTTCTTCCTGGCATCCAGATTAAAGAAGCTGTTTTCACTTTCCAGCCCAGTTTTTATTTCTGCTTTCTCTTTTCCTCACTGAAAACATCTATGGTATCCACACCATGTTGGTAGGTTAAAACACCAAGTCAGAATCCACATTCTGACTCCATTTTTGTAGACTAATAACAATGTAGGTGTAGGTCATATATATTTTTGTATGAAAAGAGTCTAGAACGACATGCATCAAACACATAACGGGGAGAGACTTTATACATTTTACATTGTTTGGATCTTTTTAAATGAATAGGTCTGCCTTTGGCAATAAAAAGAGTAAGAGGCAAAAACTAAAAAGGCTTTTCTTGAGAGTGACCTATTTCCACTGCAGAAGGAGCAAAAGCTGTTGGACACTGAGCACAATGTGCTCTTTTTTTAAAATTATCTTTTGTTTATTATTTAAAAATATATTTTTATTGATTTCAAAGAGAAAAGGAGAGGGGGAGAGAGAGATACAAACACCAATGATGAGAGAACACCAATGACTGAGCCTGCAAACCTGGGCATGTGTCCTGACCACAGAATTGAACCATGACCTTTTGGTTCTTAAGTTGATGCTCAACCACTGAGCCGCACCAGCTGGGGCCGAGTGCGGCATGTTCTTATGTGAGGAAACCTGGAGAAGAAATGGAGTGCTTTTCTATTTACTCCCTGGAAACCATAGGGACCATGTTTCCACCATGTGTACAGGAGGACTGAAAGGAAACAGGAACACAGTACCAACTGTGGTCAGCCTCTTATGGTGGGTTTGCTGATGATTTTGTTGTGCATTTTGCTCTTATTTTGTAAGAACATGCTCCCAGGTAGATGATGTTGCTGGAGGATAAGAACCTCTGTGTGTCCCTGCTCTCTGGGCCTAGGAAACCTTCTCCTGCCACCAGGGGGGTCTGTGTTCATGGGCTCCCATGCAGCCGATTCAGCCCAGGGCAGGGCAGCTACCCTAAGTCTCCAGACACGACCCCTTGCTTTAAAGACATAGAGGTTCGGCAGTCTCAGGGCAGCAGAGGGTCTTCCTTACCCAAGGAAGATTCAAGAAGGGACTAAATTGAGGGCTCCATTCCTCTCCCTGTTAGCCTCACAGAATTCCCCAAGGAGTCGTGTAGAAGGGGGTCCTGTGAGCTGGACTGCCCAAGGTGATTCCAGAAATGGCGGGGCCCGCCCTCCAGAGTGTCTGTTGTTAGCCTCTCTGACTCTAGGCAGGAAGCACAGTTGGCAAGCTGGGTAACTGCCAGCTTGGAGCCTAGTGCCTTTGGCAGGATGAACTCTGGGTTTGACATGAAGGCTGTCAAAGCAATAGCTGTGACAGTGATTCTCAAAAGCTGGCCTAGCTCAGATTCATGGGGGGCGCTTCCCTGGCCCTGCCACCGTTGGACTCAACAATTCACACCACAGGCCTAGCAACCATGATTTTAACAAAGACCCCTATGTTGTTGTTCCACACCAATTCTCTGATGCTGATCCTCCTATTCAGTTAGTGTCAGACACCACAGGTTGAAGGGCCCAATCCCACAAGACTGCCCTCATTTCAGATGCCAGTTGCAAGTCCAGGGCCCTCAGGTTATCCACACTTCTATCCCACTTGGCTTGGCTACAGATTCAAAGGTTCCAACCTCTCATCCCCAATTCCCACCCCAGTTTCAATAATTCACTAAAATGACTCACAGAACTCAGGAAAGCCCTATACTTACAACTAACTAGAGACCTGGTGCATGAATTCGTGCACCAGTGGGGGTTTTTTGGACTGGCCTGCAAGATCGGGCTGAAACCAGCTCTCCAACATCCCCCAAGGGGTCCTGGATTGTGAGAGGGTGCAGGCCAGGCTGAGGGATCCCACTGGTGCATGATTGGGGCTGGGGAGGGATGTGGGAGGTTGGCCAGCTTGGGAGGGACCATGAGAAGGATCCAGGGCATGCCTGGTCCATTGCTCAGTCCCAATTAACTGGACCATAGTAGCAAGCTAACCTACCAGTCAGAGTGTCTGCCCCCTGGTGGTCAGTGCACGTCATAGCGAGTGGTTGAGCAGCCTTAGCAAATCATTAACATATTATACTTTGATTGCTTAAACAGATGACCAGGACGACTGAACACTTAGCATATTAGGTTTTTATTTTATAGGATGCTTTATTATAAAGGACTAACTCAGCAACAACATAGAAGAGGTCTATGGAGTAAGGTTAAGGGGGGCACTGAGCTTCCACGCCTGCTCTGATGTACTATCCTCCCAGCACGTGAATGTGTTCATTCACCTGGAAGCTCCCTCCAACACCACCTCCCCCCCAAATCTTATCATTCAAGAGCTGTTATCCAGGCTGCATTAGTAGGCATGTTTGATGCAATCATTGGCCATTTGTGATTGAACTCAATATGCATCTCCTTTCACAGTCCCCTGGAGGTCTGGGGGTGGGGCCGCAAGTTCTAATCCTCTAATCACAGGTGTGGTCTTTCTTTGTGGCCAGCCCTTCCCTTGAAATTTAGGGCCCACTGAGAGTTGCCTTGCTAGCACAAGCTCAGCTATGGTTCAAAAGGGGTTTGGTATTTTGTTATGAATAAGAAAGATGCTCCTGTTACTCAGGAAATTATAAGAGTTTTATAGGAGCTCTGTCCCAAGAACCAGGGACAGAGACCAAATATATTATTTATTATATCACACCTCCTCCCCACAACCAGGTGATTCTGTTACAGGTGGCTATACATTGAGATCCACTGTGTAAGAAGATATTGATAATGTTCAAAAACTCCAAGTATCAGCACCATTTTGGTGAGCAGAGAACTCTACTTTTGATGTAGGCTTCTCCCCATCTCACAATGTCCTTCTCTCCTCCAGTAAAGTCCTTCAAGACAGAGGTGTTCCATACCGAGGCACTGAATTGTGGGATTCTCTTTGGTCCTGTACATAATGTTTGCAATGCTCCTTACTGTTCAGATGCCTCCTCCCTAGGTGCCTATGGACTCCACATTTCTGTAATGAACCTTCATGCAACATTTAATACCCGTAAGCATGGTGCTGTCCTCAAAAGAAGCACTCAATAAATGCTTAATGGGAGGAAGTGAAGATATGAATGCTGGCGTGATCCAGGAGGAAAGTGCACGTGACTTATGCACAATTTGGACACTATAAAGTCTTGCCAACAACCTGAGTCATTGCAACATTAAGATTAAATGCCTCACTTTGAATCAGATAATTTGTAATGAATGTCTAGGCAGAACTTCTGCTTGGGAAGAACCACAATGAACTAGCAGGCAACCCACTTTGGGGCCTATCAGTAGATGTGATGATCAGTGGAATGATCACTAGACATGAAACCAGAGCATGTTGGGCCTCAGCCTGGCTCTGCCCCTTGCAAACTGGGAGACCTTGGGGTAAGTTGCTTCCTTCAAAGTTTCATTTACATATTCATTATTTCAATAATCTATCATTACATTTGATCTTAGCCAAAAGGCGAGAAGCGATCAATCATCTATCATTGAAAACCTGTTGTATACGGGGTGTCACACTATCTATACTTCATATGTTATCTCACTTAATGAGCGCAGCACCTCTCTAGACAATCGTACTCCCAAATTATAATTTTATAGTTGAAGGATAATCACATTTCTGTGTCTTCCATGGCAATTGCACCCGTAGGCCTCCAGACCTCCTTCCCAGGGTTCTTGACCTCTGAACTCTGGGGCATAGTTATTATTATAATCCTGCATGGTCTCTGAGACTTAAGAGTCTATAAAAGGGAATGAAATATTGGAATTAGACAGAGCATGAAAGGTGGTCTCATTCGCCTGCATTCTAATAAGGACTCAGAGCTGAAGTCTTAAATCAGGGAATGGGAGGAGCTATAGCCTAGAAAACCTCCTTCTAATGCCCTGGTCTCTCTCACTTCGGCTTGCCCTCATTGCCTGGAGTGGAGACTGTGGGCAGTCAGAAGGTGGTATTCACAGGGAGTGCCATCAGATCCAGGATGTCCGCAGAGGTGGGCAGCTCTAAGGTTTCCATCCAGATGCTGAGGTCTAAGGTGGCATTAAACATGCTCCCTGCCTGGTGGCTTCATCGGAACCTGACACTATGTGGATTCCTAACTGATTTCTCCATCAGGGTAACCACTGTAAACCAGCCAGACCCATGTGTCCTGGGGGCAGGGCGGGGGATGCAAAGTGTCGGTGCATCTGTCAGAAGATACCTTTGAATGTTGCTGAACTGGATGTAAGTTATGAAGGTTCCAGGCAAAAATGAAGGGTTTCTCTCCAACTCTCCCCACTGGTAAGGTTAGAAGACCAGAGCTGACAAAGGGCAGCAGCAAGCCACTGCCTGGCTAACCAAAATAAAGACACAGTGTTTACATCTTGCTTCTAAATGTATGAGCATTTGTTGTTATGTTAAAGAAGCAAATCCTGTGGGAAAGCTAGTTACAGGGGCTAGTTTGGACAGACTGCATAACTTCCCCCACCCCCAGAATAGCACCAGCCAACAACAGCAAGAATCCGACAGCTGGAATGCTTTCTGGATTTCTAATCTAAGTATTCACCCCTGATTGTATGGTTTCCCCTCCCCACCACAGCGTTCCCATACTTAGAAGCATGCGTTTAAAATCAAGACCCCGAATCCCTTAAGTAAAACCTATTTCACGAGTCATACTCTATCCAATTCAAGCTCACTGGCTTGAAGGAAAAACAATCACTAACTGCAGTCTGAATTCACAAACAAAGCTCAGCAGTGGACTCACTAAAATCTGATTTTATGAACAAGACGATGCATGCTTCATGTGTGGGCTCGCATAGGAGAGGCCCCTGATAATGCAGATGTTCTCTCTGTTTGACTTGGGAAGTAATCAAGAGATGTTCCTGTTGTGTTGTTGGTAGCAGCACATTTTCCCTCCAACCTAAGATCGACATAAGATCACGTTAAAAACCAATTTGGCCCCGCCAGTGTGGCCCAGTGGTTGAGCATTGACCTATGAACCAGAAGGTCATGGTTCAATTCCAGGTCAGGGTACATGCCCAGGTTGTGGCTTGATCCCCAGTAGGGAGCGTGCAGGAGGCAACTGATCAATGATTCTCACCAATGATGTTTCTCTCTCTCTCCCTTCCTCTCTGAAATCAATAAAAAATGTATTTAAAAAAACACAGGAAGCCATTTGGCTTTTGCAGGGTCACAAGCAGGAGAGGGGACGCATGGGACAACCCAAGGAAAGGCTGCTGCACTGAGGACCTATGACGTTATTTGCGGAATTAGCCTGATGCTTAGCAGGACTCTAAGGGAAAGCAGGTTCTCACGTTGAACTGAATTTTGCCTCAGGGTTGTCCTGTTGCTAAGACATCAGAGGCTCTGGATGTCCAACGGGCACTTGAGAAATAGATACTGTGCATTTGCTTCAGGGCTTTTCCTCAACTGTCCGTGCCTGGACAAACACACAACTGCATTTCGTGGCTGCCTGCCCATCCGGAGCAGGGAAGCATCCTGCTGCATTGGCAAGACCCCAACCTGCGTCTACAGGAGAATGAGCAAAAAGAATGGCCTCTTCTCCACGGCTAGAGAGAAATCACTCTCAGGATTTGAGGTCGGCTGCAAACCACAGAGAAAACGCCTCCTTGGTAGGTAAGAGAGACTTCCCTCCCCTTCTTGGAATGTTACTTCCACAGTCTAAATGTCACCTATGTTTTACAACCCCACCGATGCCTTCACTGCAAGCCAAGGAGGTAGGCAAGCCTGTCCTCCTTTGCGGCCATAGTGGTAGGAACTTGAGAAGAATCCTGATTGTGTTACCATCTGACCTTTAGAAGTTCCCCACCAGGAAATGGGTGTTCAGTGAAGTGAGGAGGAGCCAGACTTCCGAAGTCCTCAGAGCTAGGCATGAAAGGGAATGTAGAAGCTGCTGGAATGTGGGGCTCAGAGAACCAGGGGTGTCCCACCTTACGACACAAGCTCAGTTCAAAACAACAGCAGTAGCAACGACAGCATCCTGACTGCTCTATTTGTGGCCCCTGCTCTCTGTTCAGACATCTATGCCTCACCTGCCACTGAGGCTGGTACTGTTGGGTGAAGGAAGAGCAGATCTGGTCAGTGGAGGATCATGGGTATTTCATGTCTTAAAATTAGCTTCATGTTCTGCCCACATCAAACACCAAGCAGCCACAGGTGCTGCTCACAGTGTCACATGGCCGTTGGGTTGGCTCTGACTCCTGGAAGCCCTATGACTGAGGGATGTCCACCGTGTCCCGTCCTCAATAGCCCTGCTCAGCTCCTGTAGACTCATGCCGGTGGCTTCTTTTATGGAATCAACCATTTGGTCTTCTTTTCCTGCTGACATCTGTTCTCCCAGCAATATTCTTTTCCAAAGATCTTTCCCTTCTCAGGATGTGTCTGAAGGTAGGGCAGCGTCAGTTTTGTCATTTCTGCTTCCAGCAATGTTTCAGGCTTCATTTGCTTCAGAGCCCACTTGTTTGTCTTTCCAGCAGCCCAGGGTATCTGTAGAATTCTCCTCCAACACCACATTTCAAGTGAATTGATTATTTTCTTATCAGATTTTCACTGTTCAACTTTTGCATGCATACCCAGTAGTTGGGAATTTAAGGGTATGGATGATCATAGCCTTGGTCTCTAATGACCTATCTTTGCTCTTTTTAAAACAACATAACATATGTTTTCATTGGTTTTAGAGAGTGAAGAATGGAAAGGGATAGAGAGATAGAAACATGGGTGAGAGAGAAACATTGGTTGGCTGCTTCCCACATGCCCCCATTTTGCCTCCACTGGGGATCAAGCCTGCAACCTAGGCATTGCTCTGACCAGCAATCATACCTCTCCTGGTTCATAGGTCAATGCTCAACCACTGAGCCATGCAGTCAGGGCCATCTCTTGGTTCTTGATGACATGCCCTAATTCCTCCATTGCTATCCATCCTAGTCTCAGCTGTCTCTTGATTTCTTGCCTGATCACTGCCACATGGTAAAATAGAACTGAAAACCAATATAATGAGTGTTCCCTGAGCATCTGTTATGTGCCATGCCATGAACTAAACGTGAGGATTCACTGAATCTTCCCAACAAGCTTGTGAAGTCAGCTCTTTTACTTACAGATTCGGAGAACCAGCTGAGAAGTTAAGGTGATTGGTCCGAGGTCACACAGGCCAGGCTGAGACTTGACTCCAACCCAACTGACTCCAGACCCTATGTTCTGAGCCAGGGATGTGTAAGCAAGAACCAAGTGGACCTTCCTTTTAAAACTAGGGAGTGTGTTCCCATTGACAGGGAATGCCCTTCCGCCAGTATTTTAACACAAGGGCACCCCAATCTCACAAAAGAATTCTGTTTTAAAATTATAAAACATTTCATAACTAAAACCCCAGCAGAGGAAATTGCTCCAGGAACCATGAAAATGCAAAGAAGCATTCACTGTGACTTGCGGCAAAAAACACAATATGAATGCAAAATACTTCCCATGTGGTTTAGCGAAACGATACCTTAGATATTTAGTTAAAGCAACCTGTTAGGACAAAGTGAATTTCCCCAGATTAAGACCCTTCTCTGGGAACCAAGACATTTCCCATGAGGATAGGACTCATCTGGAGAGGAAATGGACACAACACTAACCCCCCTGGAAAGATTCTGGGACACTGAAAAGTCAAATCTGGTCTCTTCCACAGGCTTCAGCTGATGAAGGGACTGGAGTTTCAGGGAATGCAGGTGTGAATGCTTTCTTTGCCCGAAGTGTGGTCTGAGTGGTGGTGGTGGTGGTGGTGGTGAGGGGGGGCACTCTTTCATAACCAGGTGGATCTGAGTGTCTGGTTCTTCGTTTGGTCGCTATTTGCAAAGTGCATGACAATATGTCTTCCTCCTCCAAAGTTTCCCCTCCGCCAGCAACACTGGCCCCCTTGCTGTGTCTTACGCACACCAGGCTGGCTCCTCCTCCCTCCATATCCAGCTGGCTTGCTCTCTCCCATTTTTATGTCTTTGCTCAAATGTTCTCTTTGATGATCCTACTTAATACTACAAATGACTCCACGCCTCCTCTGCTCCCTTCCTGATCTGTTACCTTCCTTTCTTCATGCCCTTCTCCCCAACCAAGACACTTATTACCCTCTAACACACTTAATAATTTACTTATGTATTACGGTTACTGTCTTGGCTTTCCCCCGGCAATGCCAGCTCTATGAGGGCAGGGATCTTTGTTTGATTCACAGTGTCCCAAACTCCTGGAACAATGCCTTGCATATAGTAAGTGCTCAATGAATATTTGTTGAATGAAAATTGATTAAGTGAATGAATGAAACAAACATTCAAATAGCTCACCTCCTAACACCCCTTCCCCCCACACACATCACCCTCCCAACACACACACACATCATTTATTCTCACGAGCCACAGTGCTGATTGCATTTCTAAGAACCAGATGATGCTGGCTCCACATTTTACAATCAGTGATCGCACAATTCTATCATCAAGATGCTCAGTGAGGGTGCTAAGCTGAGGTTGCAGGAAGGAAGGAAATAATACAAACATGCCCCCCTTTAGTGCTGTTAAATGTAAGATGAACATGTGAAAAAGATGCAGATAACCAAGGAACAAAGAGGCTTAATATGTAATTGCATCTGCACACACCAGGGGTAGTTGTCTAGCAGCTTTTAAGCCTTAGCTTTGGCTACAGTATGCCATAAATCTCTCTTCCCACCACTGCCTACACCCCATCCGGAGGGAATGAATGACTGTTGCTCAGGTTAAGGACATGAGAAGGGACCCTATGCTTCCACCTCCACTTTAGTGGTGTGGTAATATTGCCTTCATCACATCACATCACATCACATCACATCACATCACATCACATCACATCACATCACATCACATACCAGGAAGTGGAGTAGTGCAGTGGCTAAGAGTGTGTGTAGGGGTCTTGGGGCATACAGCCTGGATTAACATCTTGTCTCTATCACTCATAGATTATGTGACTTGAGCACCTTACTTAAAGTCTCAGGGTCTACTGAGCTCCTCCAGGTTTCCTCAGCTGGGAAACCAGCCTTCCTCGAATGAGGTAATCACTGTAGAATTCTCTGGGAGGTGCCTGCATATGGTAACCCCCAAAGAGTGCTAATGGTCATTGCTTTGTTATTCAGGAATCTGCTATATCATCTTGAACGTTTTTTGTTTTTTTTGCCTGACCAAGTTCCCCATCAGTTTGTTCTCCCTCCCAATCTTACTTCTCAGTATCAGCTCTTCACTGTGCCAGACTCATCTCTTTCCTTGGCCTGGACTCTCCTTGGTTTATTCATTCTCACCCTTTGTTCTTTGTTCTTTCTTCTTGTACTAACTCAACCTTAGTATTTTCTTCTTCATTCATTCTGTCAGTCCTTTCACATTGAACCCAAAATCCATGCTCAGGCTCCATCATCCCCTGCCTGGCCCTTACCCTCCCTCCCATTTCTCCATTTCCTGTGGGCTTGTGGCGCTTATCTCTGCATACACGTGGGTGCTGTTGACTGGAAGCCAGCTGTACACTTTCTTGTCTCTTTCAAGGACCCTTTGAGAAAGAACATTGGTCCTGCAATTGTCAACTTTTGCAGAGCCTTTATCTCCATTCTTGTTTTCCCAGGTGCAACCTGGCCTTGGAAAATAGCCCAACTTAGTCCCAAGGTAGAGGAAAGGCTTTCATTCATTCATTCATTCATTCATTCAACAAATATTTATGGAGAGCAAACTAAATGCTTGGTCTAAAACCAGACCTCTATCAGTTCTTCCCCTATGAGCTCACATCTACTGGAGATGCTGCTGAAATATAGATTAAGTTGTAATGGAGCCTGGCTTATCAGGATGAGCATGGCTTTGGAGCTGGCCTAACTGGGGTTTGAGTACCAGCTTTGCACTAACTGGGTGTGAGACCTTGGACAGGTCACTTAACCTCCTAGAGACTCAGTTTCCTCATCTGTAAAATGGAGTGATCACCTACACTTGCCAGAGTTAATATTTTCTATTTTCCTTTATTTTCTCTTGCTCTTGGGCTTTCACTCTGCTGGGAAGTTCAGGAGTGGGAGTGAGATGTCAGTGATGGCATCTTAGTTTCGGGCTTCAGGGCTCACCTTGAAATAGCTGTCTCTGGGTTAGATACTCAGTTATCAGGTCTCATCCCTATCCTCCACTGGAAGACTGTTAGGTCTAGTGAGGATATTCCCCCACTGATATTTAGAGAGAATGGAAGGGAGGGGGAGAGACAGAGAGAGAAACATCGATGTGAGAGAAACATCAATTGGTTGCCTCCCACATGTACCCCAACCAGGACCAGGGATCAAGCCTGAAACCGAGGTACATGCCCTTGACTGGAATCTAACCTGGGACCCTTTGGTCTGAGGGCCAAGCCTCTCTCTGCTGAGCCAGTGCAGTGGTTCTTAATCTGCAGTGACTTTGTTTCTCAGGGAAGACTTGCAATGCCGGCAGACATTTTTTATTATTACAAATGGAGTGGGGGAGCTCTTAGCATAGAATGGGTAGGGGCCAGGGATGCTGCTCCGTATCCTACGATGCACAGCACAGCCTCCCTCCATGAAGAGTTATCTGGCCCAAGGGTCATAGTGCCGAGGTAGGGGAACCCTGGTCTGGTGCAAACTGGACGAGATCTCATGACATGGGCGCAGGGCCAGAGCTGCTTCCCCCAGGCCTTTCCGCCCAGCCTGCTGCTCTCCTGAGATCTCCACCTTAGCTCTCACTGGCTCAGAGGGTCTCTCTGAATTTCAACTTCGACCTCTAATCGACCTCTCTGGTGGAGTTGCCTCACCCCTTAGCTCCTCAGCTTGTTGGCAGGCCTGGGAGGTGCAGGGACACTGACTTGGGACACTTCTGCCTGGCTTTGCAGGGCCCCATTTTGACTGCAGTGCCTGGCTTAGGGACACCCATAACGGGGGTTGCTTCCCGGAGTTCCCCATGAAGAATGACATGGTAAGGTTACACCAAATCTATCTAAAGTCTGGCTTCACTCCCTGCCAGGATTTCTGTCCAGAGTGGGGCGAGAGAGCGGGACCCGTGGGTCTGACAGTTTGCTCGCCTGACTTCTGCCCCATCAACTTTCTTTCTGAATGGAGGGCTTGTTTTGACTTTCCATCCTGTCTGGCACATCCACCCGTGGGTGGTATTCTTGTCTTTCCCAGGGGCATTTACTCTCCCCCTTTCCTGGG
Source organism: Murina feae (assembly GCA_004026665.1). NCBI lineage: Eukaryota > Metazoa > Chordata > Mammalia > Chiroptera > Vespertilionidae > Murina > Murina feae. The sequence goes on along the minus strand of PVJC01005891.1, from coordinate 29,711 downwards.
GCTATGTACAGAATGACTTCGGGAATGTGACTGTGGGAGTGGAATAAAAAACACACCATTAATATTTTCAAAATATTATTCTTGTTACATGCCATACATGGCACATAGTCTTCTAAACCTCCTTGCATGGTCCTAGGCCATCATGCACCCTTGCTACGGGAAAGGGCAGAGGAAGTGATGGCAGAAAGCTTCCCAATGCATGTCTGGGAGCAAATTGTTGCTAGGTTTCCCCTGGAAACTCATTCTGCTCTTCCCTGAGTCCGGAAGGGTGGCCTCTGATGAGGTCACCTGGTTCGCTCCTAGACTTTGAGCAGCACTAGGGCAGGTCAACACCTGCACACTGTTTGCCTGCTTTATCTGGTTTTCTATGGGAAAAACTGCAGCTTTCACTCTTAAAAGAGTTTTAACAGCAGGAACCTCCTGACAAAGGTTGAGACTTTGGCCATGTGTTTTGTTTAACAAGCATGCTCTGCTTAGCTTATGCCAATCTGCGGGAAACATGCCCCGAGAAATCAATTGCACTAATCTGACTGTGGACTCCTGACATTTTAAATATAAGAAAGACACACACACACACACACACACACACACACATCTTAAGAACACACCCTTTCATTACATTATAATTTCTTATTTCAGTAATTATGATTTGGCAAATTTGACTTTCAGCATAAAGTGGCAAAATGCAATTAAATGGTGTCACCGGTAAAAGAAAAATAATGTTCTTCTTCCATAAATCATTTAAAATAAACTTCAGGATTTTGCATTCTTTTTATAGTTTTTGTAATTAAAACTCCACTTATATCACTTTATCTGTATGAAGGTGATAGAAAAGCATTAACAGTGTTCTTTTTATTATAAATTATGATTTTATGGCAATCATAAATGCAAATTTGTGTTCATGTTTATATGTTGACATACTTAAGTGCCAGCCGATTTTCTGTGATCAATAATGGATAATTTATATGCATTATCCTGAGTGTCCTTGGCTGGAAATGTTTGTTGGCACTATCCAAATTATGGCTCAGTCTGAATGATGATAAATCAATAAGAAGAACACTATCAAGGTGGCTACTGTGGCAAGCTTTATCACAGCAGGAGAAGTAAAAGAGCTATGGATTTGAATTAAATCAGTAAGTCCAACTATGATTTTAAATAGACTGATGGGTCTAATTGGGAGTTCAGGGTGCTAAAATTAACTTTCGTGTTGCTAGGGACATACAATCTTGCATTATTTTGCATAAAGTTTGCTCCTGAAGTAAATTTAGACCCAGTAAAATGTCTGAAATATTTCATTTGCATTTTCAGTTAGCAAATAAAATATACCAGATTTTTCTTCTGATGCCTGGTAATCTCAACCAAGAATGGAGACTAATGTTATTTATTCAATATGTTAAATTTGGGGCTTAAATATTTCATCTTAGCTCAATGGTTCCTAGCCCTGACAGGTAGTAGAATCATCTGGAGAACTTACAAACAACAACAAAAACCCAACTGAATCAGTCTCTCGGGGAGTGGGTGCTAGGTATCGACATTATAAAAAGTATACTAAATATTTTTAATGTGCTTCTGGGGATTAGGACTTCTGCCCTCGGGGAAATATACCTGACAGCAAGTCTTGCTAAGGGAAGCTTTAAATAGTTCAGCTAGTTTTCAACCAAATTAAAATCTATTGTAATTTTCTTTTCACTGACATACAAATAAGTGCTTTAAAAAATAATATGGGTAAGGTCAGAGGAGAGTGTAACTTAGGTTTTCCCTGTGTATCCAGGGCTTTCATAAGAGCAGAGAGTCTGGTAATGGTCATCTGAAAAAATCTGAGTGAATAAGAAGACCTGAGAATAAAAAGATGAGATCTGCACTCTCAGTGGGCCTTTTCTCCTTTTGCTTCTTGTGAGGGTGGAGTGATTTCTGAGGGACTCCCAGGAAGAGGTAAAGGGGTCTTTGACCATGAGTCTAAAGAAACAGGTTTTGAGTGTCAGTGCTGTTGCTTCCTGGGCCTGACCAGTGCTGTGGTCTTTAGAGCCCCAGCTGCACATGGAGACACGTGGAAATGCAGAATCTCAGGCCCATCCAGACCCACTGAATGGGCTTCTGCACGATAGCCAGATCTCCAGGGGATTCTGAGTGCATCTAGAGCAAGTCATTGGACCCTTGTTTTCTGTATCTTAGCAGTAGGGGGTCTTAATATCTCTTCTGCTTCCTTACACGGTATTTGAGAACCAAACACATGATATGGAAGCATCTTCATAAAGTATTTTTCATGGAAAAATACATATAACATAAAGTTTATAATTTTAACTATTTCTATGTATACAGCTCACTGACACTGAGTATATTCACATTGTTATCAACCATCACTACTGTCCATCTCCAGAACTTTTCACAATCCCAAACTGAAACCCTGTGCCCTTCAGACAACACTCCCCATGCCCTCTCCCCCCAGCCCCTGGCAACCACCATTCTACTTTCTGTGTCTATGAATTTGACTGAGTTAGGTACCTCATATACGTAGAATCATACAATATTTATTCTTTTGTGACTGGCTTATTTCCTTAGCATGATCCTCAACATTTATCCATGTTGTAGCATGTAAAAGAATTTCATTCCTTTTTAAGGCTGAATAATATCCCATGGTATGTATATACCATATTTTGTTTATCCAGGTATCAGTTGATGGACAGTTAGATTGTTTCTATCTTTTGACTTTTGTGAATAATGCTGCTATGAATATGAGTCTTTCAACTTTTTGGGGATGAAATTGCTGGATCATGTGGTTTATTTGGGGAGAAGTGGCTGCACCATTTCACATTCCCACCAGGAATGCAAAAGGACTTCAATTTCTTCATGCTCACCAGCACTTGTTATTTTCTGTGTGTGCATGTTTTAATGTAATAGCCATTTTAATGAGTCTGAAGTGATTTTCATTTGCAGTTCCCTAATGATTAGTGATGTTGAGTATCTTTTCATGTGCTATTGGCTAGAAGACATTTTATATATTATATACTATTGCAACTTTGAGATTGTTATACAGAATTATGAAAGAACTGACTACTTTGTTCAAGAAATCTTACAGATTTCCTCCAGCTGTTTTACAAGAAAATTAGCCAGATTTTCTCCGGGAGCGTAAGTGAGCTATAAATACTATGTGGGAGTTCAATCATGCAGTCTGAAAATACTACAGTGTTTGCCCCCGATTCCTCATCCACAGGAAGGAGGAAATAATCCCACCTCTAGAGTTGTTTTGAGGATTGAGATAACACATGTGAAGCGCTTAGTGAGTGTGCAAGAAGCGCCGTCTGTTATTTGCTCTTACTGCACCGAGTAAGGGATCATTACGCCCTGGTTCAGAGAAGAGGAGGGACCAAGCTGGGTGATGCAGAAGCAACAGGAGGACGAGAGGCAGAGGAGGGAGAAGAGAGGCTTTTGAGGCCACGAGGACAGCGGTGAGCTGTGCGCAGTGCACTTGGAGAATTTGTTCATAGGAGCAGAGAGTAGTGGGAAGTGAGGCTGGGAAGGTGAGTTGGGACCAGATGGCAGGGGTGTGGAAGGCGAGTCCACCAAGAAGTGTGGGCTTTTGAAGAAGGCAGTGGGAAGCCACCAGAGGTTCTGAGTAGGGAGTGACACGATCAAAGCTGGCCTGTGTTTATTGTTCTTCCCACACAGGCATGACCCTCGAACCATAATAGCAGCGCCCACACCTGAGGCTTTGATCTTGACCATTACCGCTGCTTACCTTCTAGGGAGCACCTTGGATATTTACACAGTGCCAGGTAATCAGTTTATTAGTTAACAGATAAGATTAATTAGATTTTTGAGGCAAGCGAGGACGGGACTTGGCTTTGAAAAACTAGACACTAAAGGAAACAGCGCCGGCTCAGCTGGTGGTTCTTTCTGCAAGTCTATGGGGCGTGGCCTCCTTAATAATGCATGTAGGATGTGGGAGACTATGCCAAGAGTTTCCCAGGAGGGATAAACCCGCCTTCAGAAGGTCCCAGTCTCGTCCAGGATGGGTAGGAGTGCTGTATTAACATACAGGGTGTCCCCCAAAATGTGTCCCACACCTTGAATGATTACAAAGGCAGTGTTTATTAGAATACATTCACTTTCAGCATTGTGCTATCCGCTGTTAAAGTGTGTATACATTTGCGGGGGACACCTGTAGTTTGGAATATTTTCAAATATATACTACTAGCACGTATAGAAAGTGCTGGGTTGGGAAGGAGGAATGTGGTACGAGGGAGACCACCTTCCACTATGTTTTAGCAGAATTGGCAGAGAATGGCTGTGCTTATATAACAAATTGTCAGACTCTCTTTTGTCTTTAATGAAAACAATATAAAAATTACTAGTAAATTTCTGTTACTTTGAATACACAGGCCACACTAGCTAGGAGAACAATAAACAAACATGTAGAGTACCTACATTTCTATTGAGCGGACTAATCATTTAAAGTACAAGGTTCTGCCTTAAGCAATGGCTACTAGTGGCTCTTGCTAAATGAAAATTTCATTCATTTAAAAATATATGTTTTACATATATGTTTAAATATATGTTTGCATTTTATAAATTATACTTTTCTTACCAAGAAATGTAGTTTGGCCTATATTTTACATGATATTTTATAATCAAGGTGTTAGAATGGCCATATTAACCAAGTAAATTATTTTAATGGAGGCAACAGGATGATGAACAAACTTGCTAACTTTTCTTCGTTGTGGTGAGAACTCCGGAGTCTCCTGTTTATCGGACATAGTTATCCACACACCAACAGACGGAGCCTGGAGGGGCGAGTTTAAGGATTGTTTCTCCAAGAGGCACTCTTTGGCATGAAACTCAACACGGTTAGATCAGGGTTTCCTTAGAAAAACAGAAACCAAGTTAGTCATGGATTTAACATAAGGAATTAGATGCTTATTTTAAAAAGTTGAAAAGGCTGGTGTTGCAAAAGAAGTTGCTATCAACCCACATCAGGAGCATTACGGCCAACTACTGCCCCAGGTCATAGCTGGTCATAGCTGCCCTGCAGCACCCACACATAACTAGAAAGAGAAAACTTAGAAGTTGCTGTGAAACTTCCCATCTGCTAAAGCCTGAACTTCCAAATCCTGCACAAGGCCATGCAGATCATTGTCAGAATGTATTTCTTATCAAAAAACAGGAAAGAAATGGACTCTGGGACATGTAGTTGCCTGACTCCCAGTGCTGGGAAACAGAGAAGAGGATTGAAAGGGGTCAGAATGAATGCTGATGGTCAAAGGAAATGTGGAATATTATTCCCATTTTATAGATAGTGAAACTGAGGCTTGGGAGTCAGTGACTTGTTCAAAGTCACATAGCATGAGATTTAAAACCAGGTCTATCTGATTTCAGACCTAGAGTTTTTTAGTGGTTATGATGGGTCGTATCCATCACATGGAAGATAGCCCCAAGAATTTGCTTCCTTGGCTTTAATCCTCATCAGATCACATTCTTTTAGGCTATATAATTCGAAACAGACTATTACAAAAAGATTGTTTTGGCAACTTAGTTGGTGGTTTTTCCAAATTTGCTAACCTTTTCAGCTCCTTCCAAAATGTGATCTGGGTAGCTTTTACAATTATTGTAAGCTCCCTACATACAAAGCCCTGGTTTGTTGACATTTTAGGGAGTGGGGTGAAGAATTATTTGTGCCATCAACTCCTAAGTCCAGGCTTAAAGCCAAATTATACCACAGACAATATCTATAAAATCTCTAAAGCATGTCCAGTTTTTCTTATTCTTTGAGTTCCTTATCGATCTTGGCTTTAGATGAAGTTACAAGCAAAGGAACAAAACTGACGTACTGATTATGATCCCCCCCCGCCCCCCAAGCCCAAAAGCCTAAGAAAGAATTTATAGTCAGAATAACTCATTCACTTATTTATTAACAAACATTAATTACTTACCATGCACCTTGCTGGAACCTAGTGGGTATTCATTTACTCATTGAACAAATATTTGTTGTGCTATGTACTGGCTGGTCTCTATTTGTTCACCCTACTTCCTCAGCCCCACATTCACACAGTACCATTTTCCCCCTTTCTGCCCTGCTCTGTCCCCCAAAAGGTGGATTTTTGCATATCTGGGTCCATGCTTGATGGCTTCCATGGGTTTGGTCAATAGGAGGAACCAGCAGGCAACTTAAGGGCAAGAGAAGTGGGCCGTGGTGAAGTTTTCCTGCTGCTCCCCTCCTGTGCCCCTACTTGCTTCCTAATGTGTGCCTCCAAAACAGCAGTTCTTGCAGGGTGGCCCCAAATCCTACATTTCCCAATCCCCCTGGGCTACAGGGGCACTATTTCCTCCTTTGTCCCTTCAGCCACAGGGGCGATAATGGCTTTCCACTTGGCTGGTGCCTGGTGCCTCAGCATCTCTTGCCTATTCCCATAATCCTGTGCTCACTTCTGTAAGGAGACCCTTCCTTGAGTTTTCTTCATTTGCCTGTAAGGCATCATGCGCTGACTCTCCTCAAAGAACACCAGGCTCACCGATGGACCTAAGCAAGCCGAGTGTGTTATGTGCTGTCATAAAGGAAGATATCACTTTGGTGAGGTCTTACTAGTGTCTCAAAAAAGAAGATTCATAGATTTTTGTGGTCTGACTTCAAGTAGTTTAAGGTGGGTCTTTAAATCCAGCAATGGAGTTAGAATTGGGTAAGGTTTATGATTAAACTGTTTAGGGCTGGTGGACACAACAAAGAGGAGAGAGTTTTGAAATGAGACTTGATAAAGAGTCACTGGGTAGGCAAGTGGATTTGCCCAGTTGAGTGACCACAGTCCTGAGAAGTGGACCGTTTGCCCAGATGAACAACCTGTTTGTCCTGAGAAGATGGCTGGTTGAGCAATCTGTAGTTCAGATAAATGAGCGTTGGAGGACTGACTGGTTTAAGGCCTTATCTTCCTGGGCCAGAGTGGTTAGTCCTAACAATTAAGCCGTGGGCTTCAGGCATCTGACGGGCACTGTGGTGCCCACGGGTGGCCATTCTCCAGCCTGAGCTGGGGGACAGACCATTACCTTCTGGGACACTGTCAACCCAGTTCTCCACTGCAGCCTGAGGTCCGACTGTGCCCCGGAGTTTGGAGGTGGTCCTTTCGACCTCCACAGATCCCAGGTTTTCTGGTTCTTATCGCTGGAGGATCACTTGTTAGTTTATTTGATGAGATGATGGCTGCACGGCAGCAGTAAACATTCTGGAGATCATACATGTAAACAAGGCAACACAGAGAAGCACGAAGAGAAGGATCATGGTCAGAGTTGTGCCAGGGCTGCGTACCCAGATTAAACCAAGGCAACGGATTTGTCCTAGATACAGGATATTAGCCAGGTCACCTAATTTAATGTTATTTTTTAAACTTTGATTTCTGGGTCTCTTAGTAACAGCAAAGATCCGAGGGTGAAAGGACAACATTCTTCCATTAATGTAGCCTTGTTCCCCTCAAGAGGCCAGTACAATATCTAAAGTGGCTCTCCTCGCCAGGTGTGGGAGACAGCCGGGTGGAATGAAATGTTTTACTGGCTGAAGTGGGAAGCAGAGGGGCTGCAGTTCAACCTGGAGATAAAATGTCCCTTCTTTTTAAATTCTAATGTTTGCTCCTTTAGTCCTAATACTTTTAATCTGTTACATGCTAGACTGTTTTTTTATCTACATTTTGAAGGCATTTTATACCCACCTCTACTATGTCCCCGCTGATGACAATGGGCCAGCACTTTATTATAATTATTTGTTCATTGGTCTGACCTCTGGCTGCACTGTGAGGTCCTTAAGGGCAAGAAGTGTGTCTGGGCCACCAGGTGTCCGCGCCTGAGGCCCGATGCCTGGCTCATGCTGTCAGTTGGCAGTAGGTACCCACACTTTGCCTTCTTCTCTTCCTGTAACCCAGGTAGTCCCTGGGCCTCAGGGGCAGGCCTGTGCCCATCATGAAGAAGGAATTTTGCTTTTTTTTAATTCCCCAAGTAAAACCATAAGGTATCAGGCAGAAATAAATGCTTTATGAAGATGATTGCTCTTGTTGGTGGTGAGGGCTCATTGCACGGCACTCTGAAAGTTATCTTATTGGGCGGGACTCCTCTCCCCAGCTCTCTGTCCTCTCCCAACCCATCCCAGCGTCATCTTCTGTCCCATCAGCTTTGCCGGAGAAACCACCCCAACCTGCCCCTCACTTGTTTTCCTCTCCTGCTCAGCAGGCTCACCTCCTCATGTCTTTATTTATTTTTAAAAAATATTTTTATTGATTTCAGAGAGGAAGGGAGAGGGAGAGAGAGATAGAATCATTGATTGGATTGGCTGCCTCCTGCACACCACCCACTGGGGATGGAGCCTGCAACCAGGGAATGTGCCTTAACCTGGAATCAAACTGTGACCTCCTGGTTCATAGGTCAACGCTCAACCACTGAGCCATGCTGGTCAGGCATCTCCTCATGCCTTTAGCAAACAAGTCACCTTCTAATGACCAGGACCTGCCCTCTTGGCGATGAGGCTAAAGACTGTAAATAACTAACACAGACACCACACACACATATGTATGTATTTGACCAATAGTCTGTAAATAGAATATATATACACACATATATTTATTTTACCTAAGGGAGAAAATATACTATACTATACTATACTATACTATACTATACTATACTATACTATAGGGGCAGGGGGCAAATATCTTCTGTTACATAGGGTTCCAGGTAAAATACAAATCCATTTAATTTGCATTTTAGATAATCCATGAGTAATTTTTAGTGCATGTCCCATGCAATATTATAATAAAATATATGTTGCATATGACATAGTAAAATAACAAAAAATGATTAGTGGTTTTTCTGAAATTCGAATTTAACCGGGCATCTCGTGTGTTTCTGTCCTAAGTCTTACAACTCTCCTATCACAGCCAGAGTGGCGAGAAATAGGATCATTCCTCAGGGCGGTATAGGTTCCAGATCAGGTGTTGGAGCCGCGCAGCTCTCTGATGCCCTCACATGCTGTGTGCTGGCACGCAGCCAATACACAACCCCCGGCTGAATAGTCGGTTGTAGTTTTATGGAGGACTCCACTCCTGGTGCGGCTCTGAGGCTGCATGCTCAGACTTTCATGTGTCCCTGTGAAGCTTCCAGAAGAGTGAAAGTTCACAGACCGGCCGCAGAGCCAGCAGATGGGAACATTGTTCAGAGTGGAAGGGCACGGGGTGACCGGAGCTTGCGGGGCGCCTGCTTCCTGCCTCCAGCCAGGAGCAGCTGCCGCACCGGCCCAGACAGAGCTGCTTGCCGTTCGTTGGCGCTCAGCTCCATTGCTGTAAAAATATGCTTTTTTTTTTTTTTTAAAGGGAGAGCCCTCGCTCCTTTGGCTCACTGGATAAAGCATTGATTGGCCTGAGGACTGAAGGGTCCTGGGTTTGATTCCGGTCAGGGGCACATGCCGGGGTGGCGGGCTTGATCCCAGGTGCGGGGTATGCAGGGGGCAGCCCATCAAGAATTCTCTCTCTCTCCCTCTCGACTTCCCCTCTAAAATTAATAAAAATGTGTTTAAAAAGGGAGGCGGGGAGAGATACAGTAGTTTGTCCACAGCATTTCTATGCTCTATGAGGTGAGCTCTCATTATTTTAAGGAAAACTGGGATGCAAATATCTCAGCCTGGAAAGTGAGCCCAAGAGCGGCTGGTCCTGCAGGAAGGGCCCTGGAGGAGGTGCCAAGGGAAACAGGAGTGCCCCTCTCCACCTGGGGACATGGCTGACCATCGGGACCTGTGTACCCTGTGGGGTATTTGGTGACTGGGGCCATTATCAAACCTAGTGAGAGAGAACCGTAAGTGTGGAGCTGGAGGGGTTACTGCCCTGCAGCTAAGCGGGAGGTTCAAGTGTATAATCGAACTTGTAATAAAGAGAATGACAACAAGAACTGAAATGCCAGCAAGCCCTCCGTAAGGAAGTATGGGTGTGTAGTTGCCTCTACTTTTATGAGAAGAGCGTGGAAGGATGGTATCACACTGTCAGTATTAATCACCTGGGATGAACCGGAAGTGGGTGGGAAGGTTACCAGCTTTTTGTTTTATCGCTGTATTCTTTGATTTATCACAAGTGCGCATTGCTCAGAAAATTCAGAAACATTAACACCAAAGAAAATATAAAATACATGACGTCACTGAAGGGGCTTCTTTAAACAGTAGGCTCCCTACCAAACCCCTTCTTCCTTGTTGCTAGAGTACACGGGACACAGTCAGTTAAAATACAAGTCACAACATTTGAGTTGTTAAATAATTCCCCCCGGGAATGTGTGTTAGCACCGGGGGTACTTACACCTTTTACCAGGGCAGTTGGTCGGAAGGAGGATCTTGGCTTCGTGGGGAAAATGCTAGACATAATGAGAAACCCGAGATGAGTCGATGGTAAGAGGCTGAGCTTTGCCGGGAATTCCAGGACAAAGGCGCCAGCTCTGTTCTCTGCGAGGGCGCCAGGCAGACGCTCTGGGTGTCCTTGTGATGAAGAAATGGTACGTGTTTGCAGGTATCCATAAAGCCTTATTTTTAGGGATATGTTCATTTTCTGCTTGTATTCATCGTTCATTCAACCAGCATCTGCAGCCCCAGTTTTTGAGGTCCTGCCTCTCAATACTGAGCGGTATGTGAGCTGGTAGTTTATTGGGTGACCATCACTAAGCTGCTGCTTTAGAAAATTCTATGCACTTAGATAGATGCAAGAACAAAAGAGTATTAGATGCTGTTCTATATATTACATATTTACATTAACGACATTTTTTTTCTTTGTGTGTTCTAAAAGCATCATAGACTCTCTTTGGAGTGAGGTACATAAGTAAAAGTGAATATAAAGTGTGTAATAATGCTGTTGATGGGGCAAGGGCAGATGTTGGCTATGCTGATAGTAAATAGAATGTGGTGATCCCTGGAGTTCCCTCGGTCCCCAGTTGAATTAAAGTTTTGAATTGCTTTCCACCGACCGGCGGGGGGGTGGGGGGGGTAGGAGGATCTTTGCTTCTAACTTAACCTAGGTCACTACATTTTTCAGGCACCTGCCCCCTCCATCCAGTTTCAAGGAGGGAATGTCAACACCCAAACCCAAAGTTATTGTGAAGAAAAGGAGGTAAACCATGCGAAGTGTCCCGAAGGTCTTTGGAAACGGCTGCGTCAGACAAAGGAACAACCACTGTTGTGAATGAGCAGCCCTGTTGGCCTCAAAAACAAATCAAGACACTCACAGGTGCGTACTTAGCAATATTCTGTTCTGCATCAGTTAAAGGTGTTTTCAGGTACGGGAGACTTGGTAAGACATACGGGTCTGGGTTTCCTGCAGAGCAAGTGCTCACAACCAGGGATGAGCTCGGTGCCCCGCAGCCCCTTCACCATGCAGAGTGGGGCGCCTCCTGCTTTGGTGTCCTCCCCACTGGGCAGGCCCAGCCTGTGCTACACACAAAACGGTCTCCTGGCCCTGGGGACCCCTTTCATCCCCAGCGCCTCTCCTTAGCCTCCTGGAGGCCAAGCTACTGGGCCGCTTCTCAGCAGATTCCTCTGATTTCTTGACATTTTGAAACCATGGGAGAAAAATTATGCTCTGGACCGGAACTTTTGGAGAAAATTGAAATGTATGCAAATTTTTAAATGCTCTTTACACGTCTGAAACCATGTAATGGACATCAGAGCAGTGGTTCTCAACCTTCCTAATGCCGTGGCCCTTTAATACAGTTCCTCATGTTGTGGTGACCCCCAACCATAAAACCATTTTCATTGCTACTTCATAACTGTAACTTTGCTACTGTTATGAATCGTAATGTAAATATCTGATATGCATTTACATATGTAATTAGACGACCCCCTGTGAAAGGGTCGTTCAACTGCCAAAGGGGTCACAACCCACAGGTTGAGAACCGCTGCATCAGAGGGTCACACTGAAATGTGTATAATTTGATTTCTTCATGAAATTTGGTATTTTGTGAGACTGAAAGAACTGAATATGGTTTTGTGAGAAATGTGAGCTTTTCTTTTATTCACAAAGTCCAAGGAAAGGTTTAATTTATTTAATTATCCCATTTTTGCCCTTCCCTCCCCCCCCAAAAAAAAAATTAATCATATTTAGGACTCCTTTCCTTTTGTGTGAAGAGAAAGAACAGCCCTTCATTAGCAGAAGGTCTGCTGGGGTCTTGTGCCAATCTGAAACAAGCCACGCTCTCCTGCGGCTGTACCTGCTTCCTAGCTCTGTTGTTCACTGTCCCATATTCTGTTCTGTACCTTTTAGGGTGCAAGGAATCAGTGGTAAATCCATTAACAAAAGCCTTACTATAAGCTAAATAGCACACACATACACAGTCCAGAAGAAAAGAACAAAATGGCTCTGTGCTTTGCTCCTGTCTATTCAATCAGAGGTCTACACAGCATAGATTGAGAGGGTCTCCTTGGCTGTGTTCAATTCACACAGGCTCCTCACTGGGTCAGGGGTAGGGCTGCCAGGACACCCAATTACATTTTAATTTCAGATAAACAATGAATGTGTGCAATAGTTGGGACATATACTAGTTTAGTATTGCATGCATTCAATGTTTACCTGGAGGAGGGAGGGAGGAAAGGAAAGAAGGAGGGAAGGAAGGAAGGAAGGAAAGAAGGAAGGAAGGAAGGGGAGATGGAGAGAGAGATAGAGATAGAGATACAGATAGATCAACAAGTTTCCCTAGAATATCTGAACAAAAATTTACAGCTTTGTTTTCTTAATATAATGGTAACCAACCCCACCAGAATAGACATAAAACAGAACTAGCCTGAGAACCAGTACTGATTCATATCTGGGATGGAGTGAGGCGGGGGAGGTGGTGACTTAGGAAAAAAACAAATCAAAATAAGAACAAAGATAAATCACCCTAACTTAGGTTTGTTCCTGAGCGTAACAGCTGGTGTTGAGAGGCCGGGAGGGCATGGCTGCTTTGTCCCCCTCCCTCTCAGGCCTGGGTTTGGTAGACGGTCCTCGGCCAGCATTCAGCTTGCATAGAAGAAAAGGAGGAAGGCGCCAAGAGCACCTCTCTGGGCCCCATGACCTCATGTTTCAGGGAAGGGGCTGGACTGCATAAGCTCAAAGGTCCCTTTCAGCTTCAGCACTACATTCCACACCTTTCCTATTTTCTCTCTTCTGCTTCGGGCTCACACATTTCTCTGCAGCCAACACTGTTTTAAAACCCCCCTTTCCTCGCCTCTTCTGCACTTCAGGCTTTGACCAGACTTCTCAGCCGTTGCTCGTGTCTGTTGTTGGCTGCTTATTATATTTAGACCTTGAGGAGGACAGATAATTAGAGCAGTTGATTGGTGGGTCAGAGTCATGTACACTGAAATCTTCATATTAGTATGTAATCCAGACCAGAGAAAAGAGTTGTGTAATTTAGATTTTAAAACAGGTTCCCCCGATGCAGCGGGCTGTGATTATAGCATCAAGCTTCCTTCGTGAAGCCATGTAGAGCTGCTTTCAAAAACAATGACCGCCATGTTCTGCGTGGCCTTGGAGACTGGCAGCTGGCCAGAGAAATTCTCCCCCTCCCCCGGCCCTGCCACTCATAGAACTCAGGGCAAGTGCATATGTGTTACCACAGAAATGAATCAATCCCCTAGTGCCTGACCCAGGCCTACTCTTTATTTGCATACCGAAAAATAAAGAAGAGGAGTATTAATCAGGAAAAGAGTTATCCTTCCGAGGCCATTTCAGCCACTAGGGATATTTTCTATTTTCCCACAGACACAAAAGATGATGGCATTTTGGAATGGATCACAAAATAGAATTATCCAACTGTTTCTTCATTTCCCGCCTTATTTTTCAGAGGAAAACTTGAATGTAAATGAAGTGGAGGGGATAACACACACAGAAATAAGAACTTTCTGAGGACGGTGCCACAAGGGACCAGTTAGGATGCTGTTGTCTGCAAGTAACAGGGAACCCACTGAAATTAGGCGTTGGCAGTATATTTGTTAACATGAAAATGCCATGGATGCAGGGGCTCAGTTCTTTCATCAAGGATATACTTTTTCTCTATCTTTCTACTCTGCTTTGTTTTCTTTTTAAATATATTTTTATTGATTTCAGAGAGCAAGGGAGAGGGAGGGAGAGAGAGACAGAAACATCAATGATGAGAGAGAATCACTGACTGGCTGCCTCCTGCACGCCCCACACTGTGGATGGAACCCGCAACGTCCTGGGCACAACCTTCTGGTTCATAGGTTGATGCTCAACCACTGAGCCACGCCAGCCAGGCTGGTTTGTTTTCTTACACCCGCTGTCCTCAAGGTCCCCAAATGGCTGCCATTGTTCCAGGCATCACACTGTGATGACAACATCCATGGCAGAAATTATTTCAGCATCATCAATACAATAAATTATTAGTATGTTTTACATTCTTTCTTTGTACTAAGTTTTGAAATCTGGTATATATTTTACACTCCCAGCACATCCCAATTTGGATCAGCTACACTTTGACTAAGCAATAGCTACGGACAGCGAGTGGCTGCAGTATTGGACAGCCCAGATCGAGATCTACCGAGAGTAATTGCTTGGATGCTCAGAAAGGATCCAACCTCCCAAAAGTCATGGCCTCTTTGAGGAGGGTGAACAAGACCGGGATTCTCTTAGCAAAGAAGAGGGGAGAGGCCACCAGGGTGGCGACTAACCTCATCTTCTTTCCAACCTGCATCTCTTCCCATAAGTACCACCACCTACGTAGTCACCAAGAGAAACATGGAATCATTCTGAACTCCTCTTTCCCCCTCATTCCTCCAACACAACTCACCAAGTTCTGCCAAGTCAGCCTCCTAAATATCTCTCAAACATGACTTCTCCTCTCTATTCCCTCTGCCATGACCACGATTCCGGATCCTCCATCACGGTCCCACCTTCATCGGATCATGTCAGCTGCTTCTGTAAGGTTCCTTAGTGCCTCTCAAGCTTTGAGGACACAGTTCAGACCCTTTAGCCCAGCACATATCAGCCCACTGGGCCTCATTCCCACACATACTCACCCCTTCAGCCAGGGGAGTGCCAGGTACTCCTTGGATTGCCCTTGCTCTTTTATGCCTTCATCATGTGGGAGTCTGGAACAAGTTAATTCAATTTACATTATTTCTAATGGGAAAAAGTGATTCGGTTTGCGATCAGATCTCGAACAGCCTTCTGGATGGATTAAGTTCGAGATCCGAGGTTCCACTGTGTTTCCAAATAAGGTCACATTCACAGGTTAGAACTTCAACATCTGTTGGGGGACACAATTTAACCTACAGTTGACCCACAGTTGAAAGCAGGTGTATTTATTTTCTATTGCTGGGTAACAATTACCACACGTTTAGCAACTTAAAACAATACACACTGTCGTCTCACTGCTGGAGCCAGGAGTCCAGGCACAGCTTAGCTGGCCTCTGCTCGTTCTCACAAGGCTGTCAGCAAGGTGTTGGCAGGAATGCACCAGCCTCACTTGGAGGCTCTGGGAAAGGATTGGCTTCGAGTTCATTCAGGTTGTTGGCACAATTCCCTTCCTTGTGGCAGCAGGTCTGAGCACCCTGGCTTTCTAATGGCTGTCAGCCGGAGGCTGCCTGCGATTCTCTGTTCTCTGCCACGTGGTCCTCTCTGTGGGCAGTGCACAAGGTGCAAGTTTGCTTCTTCAAGGCTCATTCACCAGGAAGAGTCTCCGTGTGGCTCTAGATGGAGTACTCACTCTCTTAGGCTCTCTTACTCTCTCTCTCTCCTCTCTCACAGGTTTTGTGAAATCTGCTAAGGAAAGGGGAGAGGAGTCATGTTCAAGGCACTCCAGTGGTCCCCAAGGAAAGTACATTTTAAAAATTAAACTTTGCCCTGACCGGTTTGGCTCAGTAGACAGAGCATCGGCCTGCACACTGAAAGGTCCCAGGTTCCATTCCAGTCAAGGGCATGTACCTTGGTTGCGGGCACATTCCCAGTAGGGGGCGTGCAGGAAGCAGCTGATTGATGTTTCTCTCTCATCGATGTTTCTCTCTATCCCTCTCTCTTCCTTTCTGTAAAAAATCAATAAAATATATTTTAAAAATTCAACTTTAATTAAATTGATTATAATTTAGCAAATTGTATAAAGTATTTAAATGATACATTTAAATTACATTTGTTTTAAAAATATGTTTTTATTGATTTCACAGAGATGAAGGGAACGCTGTAGAGAGATAGAAACATCAATTATGAGAGAGAATCATCAATTGGCTGCCTTCTGCATACGCCCTACTGAGGATCAAGCTCACAACCTAGGTATGTGCCCCAACCGGGAATCGAACCGTGGCCTCCTATTTCATGGGTCAAAGCTCAATTACTGAGCCCTACTTACTAGGCTAAGTTGCATTTATTAAATAGCAATACTTGATACTGAAATAACTATACAGACATAATAATACAGATGGTACTGAGGGCTGACCATATACCAAACATCGTTCTAACACAGCTTGGTATATGGTGTCTCATTTCATCCCCACAACTCACCTATGAGATGGGAATTATGATTATTCCCATTTTATATATGGTAATACTGAAGTATAGAGGGGCCGATGGAATGTCCTAAAGTTACAATGCAAGTAGAAGCTAGTAAACATGAGGTTCAAATATCTGATCCCAAATGACTGCTGGATGGCAAAGCCCACATACTTAACTGTTAAGTCTGACTGGCTGTACCTGGAATGGTGCTTCTCAAAGGGTTAATGTGAATACCACCAGCATTTGCCTCTGTGATTCTCTTTTCCCCAATCTTTCCTTATGACTGATCTGTTCTTTCTGACGATCACCCATTCAATCAAATTGTAGAAAAAGGTATAAACACCTTAAAAGGCAAACGGGACTTGTTTGTGATTAGATATTTCTTAGCCGGTATTGAAGACAGTCAAAGGGTTCCCTACAGTGAGGCGTCTTTAATTTTAACTTTACCCAACCTCAATACTTCTCGCTCGTTTTGCCTCTGTCTGCTCCAATGTGACAATATTTAAGAGTGCTGTCAGCCATACATACCACTCAGTAGTCTAGATGTCTGTGAATGGCTAAGAATATTTTATTTTAGAAAAATGAAGGCAAGAAGCAGGAATTGGGAGTCATCATTTCCACAAGGATGTTTTGATGCTAGAATTTTTTGAGAGCTTTATATTCATGAGGTGAATGTGGTGACCATGCAGGTGACTGAAGAAGGTTCACTGACACCCAAAAGCTAAATGGCATGATGAGCAACCGGGAGGAGCACCTCTGAGCTGGCTGACGTCTCCCAGCCCCTGCACGTCTCACCGGGAAATCTGTGCTTTGAGTCAGATCCTAATTCTTGGCGTGAAATCTCACAACAGAAGGATTCAGTCATTAAAATTCCAAGTGAAGCTCTAGTCTTTTACAGTCACTCACATATTGTTTCTCTGAGTGACATTTTCTGATGGATAAAATGTGAGTATTGGGTTTGTCTTGCATATTGTGATTACAGTGATATAATTCAGGATCTAATTAAGCATGTGAAATTTTTGCAAGAAACAAAAGTTTTTCTCTCAATGGTGACTTGGAACTTTCTAATTTCAATCTGATGACATGTCATTTCAGGTGCTACAAGTTTTACATCATCATTTATATGTCCCCTGACAATTAAAATGGAGCTAGGTATATTTAAGAAAAAGGAAAAAAATGAGATGATATTGTTCGTGCAACATCAAAAAGCTGCTTCTTGATGCTGAAAGAAATAGATGTTATCACCAGGCTTTTGGAAATCCCTGAAAACTAATATAATTGTTGCCTTCATCTCCCAGGCAGAGTGGTATTGCCAACCTTTCTCCTCTACCCTCTCATCGTTTCGAAGAGAAAGGCAGTCGTTTCCAGTTTCAGCAGCCGTTTTCTTTAGTAGTCCAAATTTGTGTGGCCCTGAAACCTGTTTCTCTCTCCCCCCATTTCCACTCATATTGTTTCCCCTCTTTTGTACTTAAACATGTTTACCATAAACCTAATTGAGTTTTTGTAAACTTGGGAGATGAGACACAAGAAAAATGTAGAGAAATTAATCAAAACACAGGTTGATTTTTTTTTCTCTTTTTCTGAATGTCAGCTTTGGAAAACTCGTACTGCTAAAGGCCAGAATAAATGTTAGTGATTCAAAAGAAGGAAGAAATTGTTGACACATTCATTAATTAGCTTGTATGGGTAGCTCTATTTGAAAAGCACTGGTGAGCTTGAGAGAGATCCTTGTTGCAATTTTTCTCTCTCAAAATGCAAATATCTTTTTCTTTTTGGTGACTTTTAAAAGTGATATAGTACACCCTTTCTCAATCTTCCTGCATTACAGAGTCACCTTGAGACACAGTGAACCTAGTAGTCGATTGCTAGTCCCAGAGTTTTGGGATTCAGTAGGTCTGGGGTTGGGTCCTGAGGTTCTGGATTTATAATAATACAGAATAATAGAACTCCAATTAATATAGAAGAACATAAAGGAGAAGATTATAGATCTCTTAGAGTACTGTCCCTAGAAACACCCCCCCCCCCCGCGTTAACTGTTTGGTGTACATTCTTTTAGTCTTTGATACACGCATGGGGCAGACATTGCCAGGTACTTGGTCTATACCCTTAATTGCATTCAAGGCAGCAACCGTGCCCAACTGAGAAACCAAATTACACAGGCTCCCTTGCAGTTAGCTGTTGAGAAGTCAGGAGAAAGAAACAAGTACTTACATAACATTTTTATTGAGCTAGGTTCTATTTTAAGTGCTTTATATCTACTATCCCATATATAAAGGAGTGATTGTTATTATCTCTGTTTTAGAGATGGAGAACTAAGGTGAGGGAGGTTAAGTAACTTCCCAAAGTCATGTACTTAGCAAGTTGGGTTACAAGCCCAGGTAGTTGGCTCCAGAGTCCATGCTCTGAACTACGACACTGTCTTACCTGCAGTACTTTCTATGTGACCTGTATTGTCTCTCTGGGAGCATTTAGGTCTTCTTTTTAGTCCTGGTGTTTTCAGCTTCCACAATGATGAAACTTGGTTCTGAGTATTCGTTCACTCATCATGCTCGATTCCCAGTGGACCATTACCATCTGGAAACATGTTTCCTTCAGTTTCAGAAAATTTGCTTTTATGACTATTACTAGAGGTCTGGTGCACGAAATTCATGCACTTGGAGGGGGGTGTCCCTCAGCATGGCCTGCACCCTCTTGCAGTCCAGGAGAGCCCTTGGAAGATGTCCAACTGACAGCTCCTGTGGGGAGCGGGCCTAAGCCAGCAGTTGGACATCCTTAGCGCTGCCACAGAGGTGGGAGAGGCTCCCACCACCACTGCTGTGCTCGCCAGCCACCGGCGTAAGCCTGGCTTTTGGCTGAGCAGTGCTACCCCTGTGGGAGCACACTGACCACCAGGGGGCAGCTCCTGCATTGAGTGTCTGCCCCTGGGTGGTCAGCGCATCATAGTGACTGGTCATTCTGCTGTTTGGTCAGTTTGCATATTAGCCTCTTATTATATAGGATTATTTGATCACTTTCTTCCCTCCATTTCTCTTATCTCTATTTGCCAATTCCTGTTATTCAAATGTTGGACTTCTCAAATTGTTCTTTTTTTTATATCCTTATTTTCTTATCTCTTCTTTTCTGTTTTCTACCTCTTGTACATTTTGTTCTACTTTCTGAATGATTTTATTGTCTTTATCTTTTAATATTCTGAATGATTTTTAATTTATCATATTTTTAATTGCCAATCAGCCTTTCTTGTTCTCTAATTGTTCTCTTTTGATCAATATTCTGTACTTCCTTACTTCCCTGAGGATATGAATTACTGATTTTTTAAAAAATGTTCTTTGGTTCCTTGATTTCCCCCCCTCTGTTTCCTCTGGGTGTCTTTGTTTACTCCATGTCTGGCTTTCATAGCTGTCTTCTAGTGTCTGGTTGTTCTTTTGTGTTTAAAAGTGAAACCCTAGCCTGGCCAGTGTGGCTTAGTGGTTGAGCATCGACTTTTGGGGGTCATGGTTCGATTCCTAGTTATGGCACATGCCTGGGTTGCAGTTTTGGTCCTCAGTGGGGGGTGTTCAGGAGGCAGCCAATCAATGATTCTCTCTCATCATTGATGTTTTTATCTCTCTCTCCCTTTCCCTTCCTCTCTGAAATCAACAACAACAACAACAACAACAACAACAACAACAATAATAATAACAAAAGAGTGAGACCCTAAAAGCTCGCTTGAAATTCTATAAACATGGGCAAGAATTATTGATTGGTAGAGCTCGCCATAGGAACTGGGTGGAGAGCCAACCTTTTGTTGGGGAACCTGATAAATAAGGAAATATCATTATCACAAGATACCCCCCGGGGTTGTTTGGGTCTCCGGTATAGAATCTTCCATCCTCCTGTGTTTGTCCTCACATTTCTGGTTGCACATAGTCTAAGACTGAGAGTTCCATAGGTTTGTGGGTTTCACTTAGTATTCCTGATTTTAGCGCTATGCCTATCCTCTACTCTAGTCTCTGATAAGCCTGGTGTCCTCTGGGTTGGGCATTTCCACTCAATCTCTCCAAGAAGAAATCAAGTTCTTTTAGGAAGCTGCTTGGGAAACACAGTCACCTGGATGTGTGGGGTGGGGAAGATGCCCCATGTCTCTGAATCCAAACTCTTAAACCAATGTCTGTCCTGAGTTCTTGCCTGATCCCTGCCTCTCCTGACATGTGGCATCTCCCAGTCTCTGGAGTTCTGGGGAATGATAAAATGCAGCACAGTTGATTGGCCTGGGGCTGTCACTTCATTCTTTTCTGCCAGGTCAGTTACCTCTCCTCTCTGCTATGCACTCTCCATCTCCTATCTACTATTGTCTTCCCTGGAGCCTCTTTCTGTATGTGGATTAATAACTTTTGTCATTACTTTATTAATTTAGTGAGGTTTTAGGAAGATAGGCAAAAGTGTGTATTTTGTATGTTGGGAATCCCCCAATTTCTTTATTCTCAGTTATTGTTATGGGTTGAATTGTGTCCCCTCGAAATTCATATGCTGAAGTCCTAACTCCCAGTTCCTCAGAATGTGGACTTGCTTGAATATTGTACGGGCAGGTTAAGATAAGGTCATACTGGAGTAGGGTGGGGCACTAATCCAATATGACCGGTGTCCTTATAAAAAGGGGGAATTTGGACACAGACATGCACACAGGGAGGATGCCATGTGAAGACTGGAGTTATGCTGTCAAAAGCCAAGGAACGAGCAGAAATAAGGATTGGGGCCTGGAGCAGATCCTTCCATAGATCCTTCTGAGGGAACCAACCCTGCCAACACCTGATCTTCGACTTCCGGCCTCAGGAACTGAGACACAAATTTCTCACAACTCAACATGTGGAACTTTGCTATGGCAACTCCAGGAAACCAGAACACTCTTAAAGTCTTCTTTTGATGTATATATTCTTGTAAATCACCTTGAATCTTTTAAAGATATATTATTGATTTCAGAGAGGAAGGGAGAGGGAGAGATAGAAGCATCAATGAGGAGAATCATCAATTGACTACCTTCTGCAGGCCTCCTACTGGGATTGAGCCTGCAACCCATGCATGTGGTCTTGGCAGGAATCAAACCTGGACACTTCAGCCCACAGGCCGACGCTCTATCCACTAAGCCAAAGCAGCTAGGGCAGTCACTTCAAATCTTTTATGGAGAAAGGTAGAGAATAAATAAATAAAAATAAGATTGAGGCTTTGGTTACATTCAGCGCAGATTCCTAAGTGTGAATTGTGACTTGTCAGAGCGTGCAGGCCGTGTGTCATCTGTGTTATAACTTAGCTTGGTTCCTGGACCTCAGTTGGCCGTCAATACATTTAAGTTGTTGGTGGTGATGGTAGTATTGGTATCATAACGGTATTTGGTAGATTTCGACTTCTCTCAAAATTTAATTCAGAGAATTGTTCAGGATTATTTCATTCAATAAACAGTTGAATCTCTGAGTCAGGCAGGCACTGGGCTAAATTCTTGCCGATGGGAAAGGGAACTTGAGACAAATATGACCAGGGGGTGGTTCTTTCTCTCAAAATGCTAGTAAGCAGCACTGCCTTCTCATTGGCCTTGTTAAAGGACTCACCCTCATCCCTGGCCCCAGTGGGTGGTATGAAGGGGGCCATGCAGATCAGAAAACAATGGCATCTTGCTGGTTTTAATCCTTTCTCTCTAAAGGAGATGGTCAGATACACCTAGAAATAGAGGATCACATGAAAAACTCCTACAGGAAACATGCTGTACGTTACCTAACAACTTGACCCAGTGGTCATTTCTCAACGTCTTTTTATAACCAGCTCAGTGGCTGGGACACTTTCACAGGCAGGTAATGTTGGAAGACTGGCTCTTCAGGGCAAAACCCTTACAAACAGCCTTGTAAAGCCTTAATGCAGTGGTGATGATCTTGTTCCCACCCAGTGGGTTCCCATTCTGGGTGGCAGCCCCTGCCCACTGTGAGCAGAGGGACGGCTGGAAAGAGTTTGGTGGGCAGGAATGTGTTGACTGTGCAGCTGTGGCCATTTGCATAGGCCTGTGCTATTTATGACTCTGCATATTTGCTCAAAAAGCACCATCTCATTTTCTGACAGCAGCTGCCCACGCAGGTCTGGCTGCCCCTGGGGTTTTCCAGCAGCTTCCACACTGCCACTTCACATCAGAGTATCTTCCACACGTCCTATAGGGTGCTTCTTCTTACCGACTCAATGCGGTGTCATCTCAGCCCACTCATTCATTCAACACCTATGCCCTGAGCACCTACTAAGTGTCAGAGGCTCTTCAAGGTCCCGGGAATTCTCAGTCAAATGAGGTGCAAATACCTCCCTGAGAAGCTTGAGGGCTGAAGGGGAAGACTGGTGAGGGATTTATCTCATGCAGGCTTTGGCCATTGTGGTAGTATCTTCTTTAAAAAAAACACACACAAAACAAAACATTTTTTTTATTGTGATGAAATACCCATCAGATAAAATGTGACATCTTACCCATTTCTTTGAGAACAAGTTCAGTGGTGTTATGTACCTGTGCATTGCCACGCAACCATCACCATTTCTCAGTTTCTAGTAGCTCTTTTCTGTTTTCAAACCAGATCCTTTGCAGCAACCTGCCACCGTGCAAGCTCCTTTTGTCTTTCATTGTCAAAGTCGTGCCTACTAGTGAGGCAAGGGCCATCTGTGGCAGATTCATGGGTCACTTGCCTGCTTCCCTCCCCCGCCAAGCAGACCAGTATCTTACCTCAGGTTTCATTGTGAGTGCGTAGCGTTTGACTCAGTAAAACACCTGTTTGTCTTCATCGATGGTGCCTGCTCTGACCCAGAAGCTCTGATTTCATCCCAGTTTTCCTTCTGTCTGAACTAGAACTCAGTCAATCCCAGGCCCACGTAGCCTCTTCCCATCTCATGATAATTCATTAGGCAAGTGACATGGTTTATGTTACGGCATCTTTCATATTGATGTCTGGTAGTGTTATCTTTGTTGTTTCATAATTTGACTTTTTCGTGTAAATCATGCATGGTCCTTGTTCTGAGAACTAAGAACCAACCCCTTCCTGTTGAATTTGCTAGGACTGAGATTAGTCCCCCCCACCACCACTCCTTTTAGTTGGTTGGCTAGTGTGCCAGACCTGACCTGTAAGCCCTCATATTCATTCCTTGCTCTTCCCTGCTTTACTCTGTGTTGCAGAAAGCTGACCCTGAAGGCTGAGTTTCCTAGGATCCTGTGTCAGCTGGTTTCTGGCTGGGTAAGGTCAATAGAAGGCACCAATGGTGACGAGATGGTGGGAAGAAGAGAGAAACCATGGTATTTCTCCTTGTTATTCTCTGAATCCATAGATTCTTCCCTGATGTCTTCTATGGCAGCTCCTCCATGGCCCCAGGCCCCACTGAATAGACCTATTGTGCTGCCAACTTCTACAGGGTATCTGGCTTCCAGATTCTATTAACACTTTCTCCTTTTGACCCTGCACTCCAGGATGGTAGTAACTTTCTGCAGCTGCTAATGCCTTACCAATCCCTAGTAGCTACTCAACTTTGTCTGATTCCTGGTTGGAGACCACGGCTGATTTGACCCTCCCTCCCTCCCTCCTTCCCTCCCTGGAAGTGGTAGAAATCATAAGGACATTGTTTTTGGATCTTGTGCCACAGATTGTCTTCCGAAGGCAGACTTCTGCTCTTTGAGTCCTGCATACTTCTTTGTCTCTCTTAGCACCATTGGCAAAATATGATGAAATAGATGTCTATGGGCTGGTCTGGGAAATATCATTTTTATATCGCATGTGTGGGCATCTGTACTTAAAACTCTATATTCCAAATATACAAGTAAAATAAATGGCCAATTTGCTAGAATAAGTACAATCACAAGTCTGTTTTTTTTGGAGAATTGTTAACTTAAAATCAGGGAGATTGTCGTGCTCTTCCTGGCTGGTTTCATTTTACCTGGGATTGATGTTGAAGGAAGTTATTGTTCATATTACGGATACAGGTTCTTTAGTGCACCTATGTGTTGGGGATGAACTGGACCATGAAAGTCAAACAAAAGGCAATATTATTTCTTCAAAGGTACTTACCCCTTTTGGAAATGATACTCATTTTTTTTAATGTCATTGAATTACTAGTGTCATCAGTAGCAAATCCAGCTCATGGCACCCCTTCCCTGCCATTCTGGCAGTCATCTTTATGAAATGCCTCCCCCTTGGTAATACTGAATCTGTTGTGTTGCATTGCACCAACCAAAGACAAGATGAGAAATGAAACATTACCTATACCACCCTTCCACTCAGCTGTAAGAGCGGCTGTTGCATTTTCTTCTGAGGATTGATTATTCTCCATCCCATGGCAATTTCTGTGTCAGTCTCTGAAAAGAAGTAAAGCGATGTAATGAGAAGGAAATGATAACTTGCAATTGTTGATCTCCTCGTAGACAGTGGGATGGATTACATGCTGACATAATTGCCATAAATATGGGTATGGAAGCCTGCCCGTTGCCAGAGTCATCCCTATGTGTCTGCCAAAACATAGTTAGGCACGATTTAAGACAGAAATATACCAATTTTTAAAAATTGATTCTTAAGGGTTATAATCAAACCCTCTGATCTATTCTTCCTACCTCCCCCCAAAGGAATCGCTTCTTACAAAGCTGCCCTAGCCGTTAATGCTGGGAATAGACAAAGCCTTCACTGTGCTATGCTGAGGTAATGCAGACCAAGGAGCAGGCATAATGCCGCCGAGGGATTTTATGAAAGGAATTGCATAGCTTGGAAAGTGAACCAGAAACCCACACTCCAAGGTAATTTCGTAATGATCATAGCAGGCATTTCTGTGGTACTTCTGCATATGTAACTTCCATAACTGCTTTCCAGTGCTTCTGTGTATGTGGTCCATATGTTTACCCCAAAGCATGCTTGCCTCCCACTGGAACATGCTCAGAAATGAGCTGTGACCCTTTCGCCCTCCCAAGCTAAAAGTGCCTACATCTGTTCCTCAGTGTACCCACACATGTCCATTTACTTCTGTGTCACTTTCTGTTCTGTTGCCATTTCACACGAATAGGTTGAAAATTGTCCTTAATATGATCTTCAAGGCTCTCGGTCAAGTGCAGGAGCCAATGTCAAGACAGAGGCCAATTGTTGGAAAAGGTCATCACTGCTTTCATCAGCTGACACGTGAACCGGTGAACGGTACCATATCAATGAAAAAAAAAAAAAAGCCATGGGCAAAATCAGCTGCATCCTCAGTTCCATATCCTGGGCAGGTTAGAGACCAGCCCTACTGCTGGTAAGAAAGAAAGTATTTGCTTTGGCTGTAGTAGACTTTTTTTTTTTTTTAAATAGGAGACAAATAGGTGGAACAGGAAGACATGCATGCCTTTATTGAAAGAAAATCTACTGGTTGCTGAAATTTCGGGCTTCGTTCTTAAAGACTAACTTAATGGAAATACTACTTTTGGAGGGGCAATGAGGTCAGAATCAATGGCAGTTACTGTGTGGGCAGCGTTTGAGGGTGAACCGTCTCAGAATGATGGGCTGTGAGGTTGTCCGGCTTTGCTGAGACTGTTCTAGACTCACACTGTGGCTGCATGGCTGTTCCTCTGAGATGCATCCCACCCTCTTGTTCTACCTCAGCCGCATCCCCTAGTGAAACTGAGAGGCCCCCCTTTGGTCACAAAAGTGCCCACCAACCCTTCTTTGAGCCAGCAGGCTTAGCTGACGACTTTTGGGTGGGCCGGTTGCTCGGGGTTTTTTGTTTTTCCCCTCTTGCATTATATATGTCAGTGGCAGGAAGTTTACACGAGCCAGCCAAAGAAAGCCAAGTTGCAGATGTAATTTAAAACATTCGTAAAACAAACAACACATATAGAGTTATATAAACAATATATAGAAACACTTGGCTCTCTACACTGGAGTTTGCAACTGAAAATGATATATGTGTGAGAATCTGGGGGATGACATTCCGTGTTGTTCTTTTTTGAGTGATTTAATTTTCCACCATTAAGGAAAAAAAAATCTATGTTCAGGCAATAGCGTACACCCTTCACAGTACTGGCACAGCACCTGCTCATTGTTTTGAGAGAAGAGCTATTCTTATTAGTCATGAGTTAAGTTAGATGGTGTTGCTACCTGGGTTTTAGTCCTGGTTCTGCCACCAGGCGGTAGGTAGCTTGTAACCTTGTGACTTAACCTTTCTTGACTTCAGTTTCTACTTTATAACACAAAGAAATTAAAATAGATCAGTGGTTCTCAAACAGTGGGCCCTGGCCTATTAGTGAAATCAATTTAGACCGTTGTGATCAGCATTAAAAAAAAAGGAAATATTAGAATTCATTATGTGTTATATGACTAAAGGTTGTTTCCAAACTCTTGTTTCAGTTAAGTCTATGTTTATGTAGGTATGTGTGTACAGGATTGCAATGTAAATTTTTTTCTTTCTATGAGGTGAAGGGAAAGAAGTTGGCAGACCCTGAAGTAGATTGTCTCTAGAGTTAAAACTGAAGACCGCCTGAAATAGGCACTTGCAGCCATCTAGAATGCACACCAGTGTGCATCTCCAAGGTGCTCAGAGCAGGGGTGGGGAACCCCTTTTCTGTCAAGGGCCACTTGGATATTTATAACATCAATCTCCGGCCATACAAAATTAACAGTTTAAAAATGAGCCTGCTATATTTGGTCAAACATTCAATTAATTCACCCCTAATGTCTTCGTAGGGCCAGAACCAATGATTTCTATGGACCCTCGGGCCAGAGGTTCTCCACTGCTGGCTTTGATTATTGTTGAGAAATGGGAGTGGAAAGCATGTGTAGCTCCCATGGTCAGCCAGTGACTTTAGCCACCAGGAAAGGGGGAGGGGGGGTGAGAGAGAGAGAGAGAGAGAGAGAGAGAGAGAGAGAGAGAGAGAGAGAAAACATACTTCATCACCAGTGTTAGTCCAGACCAGAGAGAAAGGCACCCAGTGCTCTAATTCATCCGGACTCTGTTCACCAAGATATTGTTGAGATTCCAGGAGCAGCTACCTCTCCCCCTTCTCACATCTCAGTTCTTTCCCTCTCCCCTCCGCTGTCTCCCTCCTTCCACAAAGAGCATGCAGGCAGGAGAAATCAAGAAAAAAGCACCAGCGCAGTTTTTTTGTTCTCATTGCAAACCCAGAGCATAAGACCGACGCTAACAAAGTAAGAGATCGCTGAATGGCTGACAGCCTGCAGAGCGTGCACTTCAAAATCAAGTGCCTGGTCTCTAAAAACGTCTTTCTCACACAAAACGTTGACCTGGTTCCAGTTATTCTGGAAGAGATTTGGTCTTTCCAGGAAAACTCACTATTATTAGCAAGCTATATCTTGCACTTGAACTAAATAGCGAAAAACTTTGATTGTTGAAAAATCCCTCTCTTGTTTCATGGGGGAGGTGTGGGCTGAGGAGGAGGGAAGGCGAGGTTCCTCCCCTGCCCTAACTTTCTCCCTAAACTTTGTGAAAATACAGTTGGTATTACCCTGTCTTTCTCTGACTCCCCAAGAGGAAGGGCTGCCCCCTCCCCGCCATTTGCACAAAAGTGCCATGTGGGCAAGCAATGGTCCTGGGTGTAAATTATCTATTGGAAAACTCTGATAGGTGCTCTCATGAGATTTGTTGAAACTGTTACTTGTAGCATCAAGGAGAAAGCAACTGAATGGTTCCTGTTAAACCAAAAGAAAGCTGGGATTCCAAGTGGGAGGCACAGAACACTGGACTGTCTGGATCAGCATCATGCAAAGAGCTTCCTCTACGACTTGGAGGGCTGTCGTCATTGACTTGTGCCGTCAAAATCCCATCAGTGAGTAGAAATAAGCCTGAGCATCAGTACCAACTCCGACAGTACACCTCATATTTAATAAGCAAGACTGAATCCAGAGCAGAGTTAGCTCTGCTCTATAGGTTTGTAAATCAAACACTTTACTGTGACATTGACAGTACATGGAGAAATAATATTATAAAAAGTGAATCATTCTGGAAGATTAAGTGAGGTTACAATGCATTCTCCTCCCTTTTCCTCTTCTTTCATTTTTTAATTTTTTAATGTATTTTTATTGATTTCAGAGAGGAAGGGAGAAGGAGAGAGAGAGACAGGAACATCCATGAGGAGATAGAATCACCGATCGGCTGCCTGCTGCACTCCCCACCCTGGGCTTTGAGCCTACAATCCAGGCATACATCCCCACCTGGAATCGAACCATGAACTCCTGGTTCATAGGTCAACGCTCAACCATCAAGCCTCACCAGCCAGACTTCTTTCATTTTTTAGAAGAAGCAAATTTTCTGACTTGTTTAGAACCTTTTAGAAAGTACCATGTGATTCTGTAGTCAATATTTTAAAGAATTTTACTTAAAAAGGCATATGTGCTAATCATAAGGTTTTGTTGGAGGTGACTTTTCTCCAAAAACAGAATCAAATTACTTTCTGTGGTATATCAGGTTGGTGGTGGTTGTGACATATAAAGAAGAAAAAACCATTGAGTTTGATGCTATGACTCTGTATTTTATACTCTTTAAATTAAAAGGGTGCCCATATTTGTCTAACAGATTGTTTCTTTAAAAAGAAATTCCACAAAGAATTTCAGGCGACAGCATATCTAAAGCAAAAGTCTTTTTTCCCCTATTATGTTAAGGGGTGACCTCAGCCAGTCCCTGACAGTTTTAACACCTGTTGGGTTATTTTTAAAGCATTAGAAAAGTTGTTTTGTGCAAGTTCGTTTATATCATCCCAATCTAGGCACATTTAGTCATTCATTGAGCAAATATTTATAGAATGCCTAGGATGTGTGCGTTTGCTGGCCTCTGGGGGCACAGCAGTAAAAACCAAAGTCCCTGCCTCAGGAAGCTTTCAGTTTTGGGGATGGGGAGAGTGTGGAGAAAACATTGAGTAAACATATACCATGTAGATGGTCAGAAGGAGGGTGTGAGGGTGCGGGAGCTCCGAGTGTGAGGTTTGGTGTGTTACTTCATATAGTTCTGAAGGGTGGCTATATTGTTATTTTATCGCTAAAGAAGAAGAGCAAGCTTTTTGGAGCGGAGAGAAACAAGAAGAGAGAAAGCTTATAAAGGCCAAGAAATAGGCACTTGTCCAGACCTCTTAGCTCCAGTGGAAATCTAAACAGGAAATGAGGCACCAGGTAGACTGAAAATCAGGAAAGGGTTCTAAGAGCTTAGTATTGGCTTTGATAGAGCTCTGTGCTATGTGGCCTTCCTGAGTCCTTGGGGTTTCTGATGTCTTCAGGCAAGAGAGGC
>PVJC01005890.1:0-57079 GCA_004026665.1 Murina feae | reverse complement strand
CTAATTAGCATATTACCTTTTTATTAGTATAGATGCCACCTTGTCTTAAAAATGCAGGTTATTAGCAAGTTTTCCTATTGTGGAAGGGGAGCCTGCAGTAGCATCCTGGGTTCTGACCAGGGCTTATGCACTGGTGCTTTATCTCAGCAGATGAGATTCCTAGAAGAAGACTCTTGGATGTACCTTGAACATTTCTATCAATTTTGCCAAATTCTCCTCCAAAAATGTTGAACCACTTTAAACTCCCACTAGCAACCATGTGTGTGCCCTCTGTCATACTTTGATACTAATATCATTGATTTCCCCCTAGAAGCTTCCCTCCCCTCAGCCAGGACTGCTTGGCACTTGAGCCAAACTCACTATTCAGCCTGGGACTTGATTTCCTGAGATAGAATTATGGAGGAGGAAAAATAGTGTTCATTTACCCTTCTGAGTTCTTACCAGAGGCCCTTGTAATGAAAGACAGATTACCAAGAGAAAAACAAAAATTCATTAACATGTGTACCTTGTGTATATGTGGGAGATCCCAGGGAAAAATGAATAACTCCCCAAGGTGGCTTAGAGTCCAGATTTAAATACCTTCTTCCTAGGGAAAGGGGACGGGATATGTAGGCCTCTTAGAGGAGAATACGTGAGTTTTAGGAAAGATGAATGGGGGTGGGGGAGATAGTTTATAATAAAGTTTGGGTGTAATGTCAACTTGTAGTCTCCTGTGACAGGAGTCAATCTTCACTGGCTAATGACACTTTTCCCATTAAGGGAACCTTTTGTGGGGGTCCAATTTTAGGCAGATCTTGCATTTGCTGTTTTCTAAGCATCTACAGCTCAAGAGCATCAATATAACAATACATCATATGTTGGGGTGGCATGTTCTCTGACCTTCAGAATAAACCCAACAAAAGCTTGTTTCCTTTCTTAGATGATTTGCCACAGTAGTGTGATTCCCTGGACACAGTATTCTGCCCAGATCTTCCCGGGAGTGGTCATAACATACCCTGTGCTTGTAGAAAGGTGTAGGCCATATCACTAAATAAATCAGGGTCAGTTTTCTCATCTTGTGGAAAGGGAGATAAAGTTATGATAGTTTATCTCCCTTTCCACAGGTTTCCTGCAGATTTGTGTCTCTGCTGTCGCCCCAGTGGCACCATCGCCTCTGGAGCTCTGGGGCTTAGAGCTGTTTGGTGCTGGACCCACTTGAAGGTTTGTGTCTCTGCTCCTCCAATCCCAGGGCTGAGGCTGGGCTTGGGGCTGCTGGGTTCTGGGCCCCCTGTGGGCTGTGTCTCTGCTCCTTGGACCCCAGGAGCCCCAGCACCTCCACAGCCACAGGGCTCGGAGCACCCCACACCTCAGACCCCAGTGGCCCCAGCACTGAGGTGGGGCTCGGAGGTGCTGGGGTGCCGGATGCCCTGCAGGCCGGGTTCCCGTGCCTCGGAAACCAGCGCAGAGTCTGAAGCCCCTCTTCTAGTGTGCTGGGGCAGACCGCCTATGTTGTCACCATGATGACGATGCAAGCATCTTGTGCCAGCTGCCGCCATCTTTGTCTCAGAGTGATGGTTAATTTACATATTACTCTTTTATTAGATTAGTTGGGGTTATGGGCACTGCTATCTGTGGCAATGGGGGAAGCCATTTTGTGGGCATGGGGGCAGCCAGTTTGTGGCCATGGGGGTGGCAATCTTTGTCATGGAGTGATGCCTAATTTGCATATTACTCTTTTATTAGATAGGATGGGGCTATGGCCACCGCCACCTTGTGGCTATGGGGGCGGCCATCTTGTGGCCATGGGGGAGGCCATCTTTGTCACAGAGTGATGCCTAATTTGCATATTGTTCTTTTATTAGATAGGATATGCATGGCCCATGGACATAGAAAATAGTGTGGTGAAGACCTGGGGTGGAGTGGGATTTGGTGGAGCAAGTCAAAGGTGGGAGACATCTATAACACTTGTTAACAATAAAAATAAATTAAAAAACAAAAAAAATGCTTTAGTGTTTACTTTTCAAAGAATGAATATCTGGGTACACTCAAATTCCTACAACCTGCTGTGGATAGCAATGAAAATACTGGTTCAGTTGAATAAATTTCTCCATTTTCAGCCTTGTAGGTGCCTAAAATCAAACAATTAGAAGTGATTTGGGGCAAATTCTAAATTTGTCATATCCCTCAAAACATTTGGTGACTGTAAATTATGTCATTACCATTAAAATATTCAAATAAGATCAGACTATATGTATGCCCCAGCTTTGGCAAGCATATAGCATATACACTGTTTACAGATGGTCTGGGTTTGAATTCCAGATCTGCCACTCAACAGCTTGCCTCTAAGCATGGTACTTCTTTTCTCTGTAGCTCAGTTTCCTCCTCTATTAAGCTACTAACAGTATTTTCATAGACCAAAGAGAGATTATACTGTATATGTTATGTATGTCAAGTGCTTGAAAGAGACCCTGGTTATAGGAAATGCTACTAAAGTGTTAGCTATTATTA
Source organism: Murina feae (assembly GCA_004026665.1). Taxonomy (NCBI): domain Eukaryota; kingdom Metazoa; phylum Chordata; class Mammalia; order Chiroptera; family Vespertilionidae; genus Murina; species Murina feae. The sequence continues at coordinate 54,592 of PVJC01005890.1, read as the reverse complement.
TGTATTTCCTGCCTACTTGAGGAGTACCGCTTAATATATTGATGGGTTCTATCATTGTTATTAACACCCATTTCTATAATCAACATGTATCTTTAGTCTTACTTATTAACACTTCAGCTATTGCTATTTACCTTAGTAGTATATTATAATATCTATCATAAAATCAGTATTATAATTGGGAATTCATTTTTTAAAAATTTTCTCTGCCCCAACATTTACTATGATATCTATAAATGATATATTAATGAGAATTTTAGTTGATCATAAAGACATATCATAGAATTTTCAATCCCACTAAAACTTTAGAGATTCTATTTTATAATTCATTCAAAATTAATTATAGGGCAGAATCAAGAATAGAATTTTGTTTTTGACTTTAAAATGCTAATTATCTGTGTGTTCTAAAGTATTTCCAGATTATGAAGTTAGTTCTTCTCAAAATACTGCTATAAATTATTTCAAAGTTAAGAGGCATTTCTTCATAATCATAAAGTTAATGGCAGTCATATAAAAAAGCAAAAAATAGAGGTGAATGGTCCATTGTATTAATGATGCATATATCATACATGGTATCTTGAATAATGCCAAGAAATTAAAGGATGTTAGAAGCAACAATATAAAAGATGAGGGATTTTGAAGGTGAGAAAACCACTTGGGGAAAAGTTTCCTCTGATTCAGAGTCACTATTTTATTTTAACTAATACCAGCTTATGAGATAATACACTTGCCCAGGTTTCATTCAACCTATATGAGAAAAAAATTAGAATTGGTCAAAATGATAAATGACATCATGGTAGAGCTTAAAACAGTATTGGTAAATATGCAATATTTTGTTATGCATCTGCTACACACTGGGTGCCAGAGATGGAAGAAAAGGACTGACATAGTAACATATCTCTTGAGAGGAGATAGGCAATAAGCAATTAAGCAACAAACACACAAATAAAATCATTTTAATACATTGAGCGATTTTAATAAATGTCAAGAATGAAATAATCAGAGTCATATGATAAAGAATAAAACTAGAGGCAGGCATGCAGGCATATTTTAAGTATGGTCTCAATGGAATCTCTCACTGAGGAACTGACAATGAAACCATTTGAGCTGAAGCTTATTTGTCCTATGTGCCCAGACATTGCATTATCAATAAATCAAGACACATTTTCTGAAAATACCTGATGAAAACTCAATATTTTTCACAACCCTCCTCCCAACTCCACAGTGCATTCCTGCTGGCATGCAAGATGAAAATTATTTGCATTCTAAGTTTGGATTTCTTATAGCAATAATTTCTTTTCACCATGAATCCTAATTTTATCTGCTGTTCATTTCCTTGCCCAGTAAAAACTCTCCAGGAGTAGTCCATCCATCTAAGACAGATACCTGGCATATTCTTAATATTCACACACTGTAATGCTACATTTTCTACCAGACTATCAGGTTCCCTTATTCACCAGTATTTTAGACTTGATGATTTTGACAAAGAACACAAACCAGTTCCTCAGCCCAGTTAATAGTTATATTTTTTGAAGTATTGTACATTCATCCTTTTATCACAGTGACAATTTCACAACATTTAAAAATCAAACTTTAATTCTTGGGTCATAGTACTTGACCCCTTCATCCCTGGTGGTGTCCCCTAGAACTCTCCATAGGACCTTAATTAAAAAAAATTGTTGCTGTTTTTATTAACACTCACCCAAGGATATTTTTCCATTGATTTTTTAGGGAGAGTGGAAAGAAGGGGGAGAGACAAAGAGAGAGAAGCATCCATGTGTCAGAGAAACACACTGGATGGTTTCCTCCTACATGCGCCCCAACCACGGCCAGGGACAGAGCCTGCCACCAAATTATGTGCCCTTCCTATGGCCTTGACTGGACTCAAACCTGGGACCCTTCAGTCCGTGGGCTGATACTCTATCCACTGAATTAAACATTTTTATAGTTGATAGTATTACAGATGGTCCCCATCCTCCCATCCCTTTGCCTTTCCATCCAGCCTCTGCTCTAACCCAGGTCTTTACAGCACTTTTTGTGTGTGTCCATGGGCTATGCATATATGCATGTAAGTTGTTTGGTTAATTTCTTTCTGCTCCCCCTTCCCTCTGAGATCTGTCAGTCTGTTCCATGCACCTATGTCTCTGGACCTATTTTGTGTATCAGTTTATTTTGTTCATTAGAATCCATATTTGTATTGAACTTATTGGGGGACATCTATAATAATAAAAGCATAATATGCAAATTGATCAAATGAACTGACAGCAGAACAACCATCTGAATGACCTTCCAAACAACCACGCTATGACACGAACTGGCACCAGGCCAGCCAAGGCGGGTGCGATGCAATTGGTCAGGGGGCCTTCCGTTGCCCCAAAATCACCTTGCAGAGGGCGGCTCAGGACACCAGCCAGGGGGAGATCAATTAGGGGGCTCCACATTTGCCCCAAATATGGAGGCCCAGGCCACCCTCTGCAGGGCAATCGATTGGGGGCTCTGTGGAACCAGGGAACTGGGGGTATGTGGCAGGCAGCACCAGGCCAAGGTGGGGATGGGTGGGGGGCAGGGCCACGAGGCAGCTGGGGCTGCTATGCAGCCGGGCACGAGGGCTCCGGCAGTTGGGGCTGCGAAGTCCTACCCTTGCATGAATTTTGTGCACCGGGCCTCTAGTCGGTTAATAAAATTATATAGATTTCAAGTGTACAATTCTACAATACATCATATATACATTATTTTGCATGTTCACCACCCAAAGTCAAGTTTCCTTCCATCACCACATTTTTTCCTCTTTATTCTCTTGCATCTCCTCTAAGTCCTTTGCCTCTGATAATCACCATATTGTTCTCTGTGTCTATGGTGTGTGTTTTTTTGCTTAACCCCTTTGCCTTTTCACATGGTCCCCCAACAACACTTCCCTCTGACAACTGTTAGTCTCTTTTCTGTATATGAATCTGTTGCTATTTTATTTGTTTACTGTTTTCATTAGATTTCACATATAAGTGAAATCATATGGTATTTTGTCTTTCTCTGACATTTCACTTAGCATAATACTCTCCAGGTCCATCCATGCTGTCTCAAAGGGTAAATTTTCTTTTTTATGGCCCAGTAATATTCCACTGCATAAATGTACCACAGTTTTGTTTTTTTTTAATCTACTAATCTACTGATGGACACTTGGGCTGTTTCCAGATCTTGGCTATTATGAATAATGCTGCTATAAACATAGGGGTACATATATTCTTTTGAAATAATGTTTCAAGTTTCTTCAGATATGTTCCCAGAAGTGGAATTGCTTGGTCATAAGGCAATTCCATTTTAAATTTTTAAAGGAAACTCCACACTGTTTTCCACAGTGGCTACATCAATCTGCATTACAACCAATAGTGTATTAGGGTTTCCTTTTTCTACATCCTCACTAGCACTTGTTTGTTGATCTATTGATGGTAGCCATTCTTGCTGGTCTGAGGTGGTACCTCATTGTGGTTTTAATTTGCATCTCTCTAATGATGAGTAACATTGAACATTTTTTTTTTCATATGTCTATTGGCCATCTGTATGCCTTCTTTTCAGAAGTATCTATTTAAATTATTTGCCTATTTTTAAATTGGATTGTCTTCCTGGTGTTGTTATATGTTTTTATTTATAGAATTTATATATTAACCACCTATCATATGTATCGTCAGTGAATATGTTCTTCCACACAGTGTGTTTTCTTTTCAATTTGTTGATGGCTTCATTTGTTATGCCAAAACTTTTTAGTTTAATGTAGTACCATTTGCTTATTATTTTCCCCTTGCCTAGGACAATATATCAGAAAAAATATTGCTACATGAAATGTCCAAGATTTTATTGCCTGTGTTTTCCTCTAGAGTTTTTATGGTTTTGAGTCTTACATTTAAGTCTTTAATCCATGTTGAGTTTATTCTTGTGTATGGTGTAAAAAGGTTGTCTAGATATTTTTGCATATGTCTGGAGGGCCTTAACTTTAATGAATGCAGTTGCAAGCCTCAGATTCATGTATAAATACTATTTAGTAAAAAAAGAATACAAAGCAAATTTATAGTTAATAAGTGGACTGAGTTTGATTTGAATCTCATTCTCCGACACAATCGGACTTAATAAGTAGCATTTAAGTATTATGTCCTACCATTGGTTTAGTAAAAGTACAAGATACATCGTAAGGGTATATTGTATTGGCTTTACCAAAGGGATATTTTTGAAGACTTATTTTTAATTTTTAAAAATTTAAAATGGAACTGCCTTATGATTGAAAGCTCATATACAAAGTTTAAAAGAAATGTTTTCTGTACCCTTTCTGACTAGAATATTCTAATACCTTTAATAATTAAAAGGCATCTGACTACATCTTCCTTCGCTTTGCTTTAACAAACCTTGAAAATAAAATCCCAAGCATGTATGCATGTACTGAAGTAAGCCTGAATGCACAAAGTATATTTTTTATTTCTGCTTTGATTTGTTTGATGACTTATTAATATATTTTCACCAAAAAAAGGGTTCAATGAACACTTAGTATGTATCAGAGATGGTGGTGTTTACTACTTAAAGCATCAGGCCTCTAGTATCTATATCCTATCTAATGAAAGAGTAATATTCAAATTAGGCAACACTCCATCACAAAGATGGCCACCCCCATAACCACAAGATGACGCTGCCCATAGCCACATCCTCCTATCTAGTATCCTATCAAATAAAAGAGTAATATGAAAATTAGGCATCACTCCATCACAAAGATGGCCGCCACCATGGCAGCGTCAATAGCCACATCCTATATAATAAAAGAGTAATATGAAAATTAGGTGTCACTCCATCACAAAGACTGCTGCCCCCATAGCCACAAGATGGCAGTGCTTAGTCTGGCTCAGTTTTGCCACTGAAGTGGTCAGGCCTGTTAGGCAGGCAGGTAACGGGGGAGGCAGGGCCAGAGGGGCAGAACGGGCGATCAGAGGGGGTTGGGGGTTGCCTGCCCAGGCCAGAGGCCTTCACCAGAGGCCTCAGGCATGGGGAAGGGTGGAACTGGTGATCAGAGGGGTATGAGGGTGCCCTACCCAAGCATAAGGCCTTGGCCAGAGGCCTCAGGCCCAGGCAGGGGCAAGGACGGAGATCACAGGGGCTTGGGCTCTGCAGAGCCAGTGATCAGAGGGGCAGAGGCAGAGCCTGCAATTGTAGGATTCTGGGCATTGGTGGAGCCAGCAAAGCAGGGGTCTGGGGGTCCCTTGCCCAAGCCTGTAGCCTTGGCCAGAGGCTGTAGTGGGGCAGGGGTGGAGCTGGCAATGGCAGGGGCTTGGGGGGTCTCCTGTCCAGGCCTGTAGCCTTGTCCAGAGGCTGTCAGTGGGGCAAGGGCAAAGCCGGTGATGGCAGATGACAGGATCAGAGCCGGTGATCACAGAGGCCTGGGCTCTGTGAAGCCAGCGATCAGAGGGGCTTGGGGGTCCCCTTACCTGGCAAAAGAGTAATATGCACATTAACCCTCACTCCGTCACAAAGATGGCAGCAGCCAGGGAGCTGTAGTAAGGCAGGAGGCTTGCATTGCCCCAGCAATGGAGGAAGCCAAGATTGCCACGTTCCCTGTGGGCCCTGAGCTCTGCTCAAGGAAACAAAGTTTCAATTATAGAAGTTAAATAAATCCCAGATACCTGCTTCCAGCCCACAGCCATAGCCAGCCTGATAAAGGTTGGCCCCTCACCCAGGCTGGCCAGGCACCCCAGTATAGACCCCCACCCTAAAGGGGCTGTGGCTAGCCTGAGAACAGCCCTTAGCCCTTTACCCAGGCTGGCCACACTCCCATGGAGTGAGGGTCCCCCCTGAGGGGTTTGACCAGCCTGCAAATAGCCATTAGTCCCTCACTCAGACTGACCAGCCACCCCAGCAGGACACCCTTCAGGGCAAACCACCTGACCCCCACCTGTGCACCAGGCCTCTGTCTTATATAATAAAAGGTTAATATGCAAATTGACCTTAACAGCAGAACCACTGGGAATGACTGGTCACTATGACACACACTGACCACCAGAGGGCAGATGCTTAATGCAGGAGCTGCCCCCTGGTGGTAAGTGCATTCCCACAGGGGAAGCTCTGCTGAGCCACAAGCCAGGCTGACAGCTGCCATTATGGTGGTGGTGGTGGGAGCCTCTCCTGCTTCCTCAGCAGAGCAAGGATGTCCGACTACAGCTTTGGCCTGCTCCCCACTGGCAAGTGGACATCCCCCGAGGGCTCCCAGGCTGTCAGAGGATTGTCTGACTTCCACCTTAGGCCCGATCACCTGGGGAGCGGGCCTAAGCCAGCGGGTGGACATCCCCTGAGGGGTCCCAGACTGCGAGAGGGCACAGGCCAGGCTGAGGGACCCCCTCTCCTCTGAGTGCACAAATTTCTGTGCACTGGGCCTCTAGTTTCATTATAAAAGAATCAGTGACAGGAAGACCAGTGGCATGACAGAAGAATTTGAGTACTCTACTCAGTAAAAAGAACCTCTGTACTAGTGAATGAATGTAATAAACTTCATCTATCCACAGACAGATAGCCCCAAACCATATTTATATCTATCCTATTTCTAGTGTTTAAAGAAAAAATTTCCCTTTAAATACAGAATGATTACAAATGTTAGTGTCTCTAACCTAGTTGTGACATTTTCTTCTACAATATAATTGAAATAGCCATTAAGTCCTTAGATATCTGTACCCATCATGGCCCTGATTGTATACAGATGGCACAGCACATAGTGGGATAAGTGAAGTCAGGTAGACTGGGATCAATTAAATAACAAAGATAATGAAGCACAAAGGAACTAGTAATGTTAGAAAGTTTTTACCTCACAAGATCTGAAGGGATAATGGAAAGGCATGTTAATACTGGAGCCCAGTGAGAGTTGAGCTTAGAAAAGGGGCTGCACAATAGCAGTTGTGGTTAGAAAATTCAGGCCTCCTTAACCTGTAGGTAAGAGGGAGTGATCCAGGGTTATGAATATCTCTTTCTCCTCCAATGCTCTCCTCTCTTGCTAGTGACTTCCATTGGGTGGATGTATCCAGAAGCCAGAGTACAGAGATGCTGGTTGAAAGATCTCACAGTACTAAACAAACAAAATGGCGAAAGGCACAGAGAAAAATTGGGTGAGCAAACAAAAAAATAAATTAATATTGCCTAATAAATCAATTCTATTATCCAATAAATAGGAGATAAATAATTATCAGAGTTGCCTGGCTCACAGGGAAGATTTAAGACTCAAATGATATGTTCAAGATAATAATTTATAAACCTAAAGCACTTTAGAATAATGAAGTGTCAAAAAATTTGCCTGTTTAGAAATTCAAAAAACAAAGCAAAATTAGTTTCCTTACTTTAAATCTGTGTTATGTTTTTCATAATAAACTAGGGGCCTGGTGCACAAAATCCGTGCACTGGGTGGTTCCTCAGCCCAGCCTGCCCCCTCTCACATATTGGGAGCCCTCAGGGGGTGTCCTACTGATGGCTTAGGCCCGCTCCCTGCTTCCCTTGGGGAGCGGGTCTATGCCTCAAGTCTGGCCTCCCTTTGTGGGAGGAGACCAGGCTGATCAGGGGAAGCCACCAGCCCCATCACCCTGCAACTGCAGCCACTGCCAGTCACCACAGCCACCAAGGTGTTTTCATCAACATGGACTCCAGTCCCTTTACCATAAAAAAACAAACAAACACGACAACTTTCTTTATGCATCTTCAAGATGTGTCTTTCATAGGATATGACATTTCTTTCTTTCCTTTTTTTTTATCCTCACCTAAGGATATGTTTCCATTGATTTTTAGAGAATATGGAAGAGAAGGAGTAAACAAAGAGAAACATCAAAGTGAGAGGAGCACTTTGATTGATTGCCTCCTGCATATACCCTGATCTGGGCCCTGGACAGGGAGGAGCCTGCAACCTAGGTACATGCCCTTGGTCAGAATTGAACCCAGACCCTGCAGTTGGCAGGCTGAGGCATTATGCACTCAGCCAAACCAGCTAGGGCAGGATATGACATTTCTTAGCCCTCTAGCAGTGGGCCTTCATTTTTTCCTTCTCCAGGAGTGTGATGGAAAAACCCTAGATTGTTTTTAGGGACTCTTATTACCCAAGGTACTAAGAATATTACCAGTGTCATACAGGGAGCTTAGCCAATGAGCGGTAAGAAAAGGTGTCTTCTCTGTAGTTCACTCCCATCACCGGCTCCACCTCTGTCCCTCCAATTCCAGCTCCACCCCTGCATAGGCCTGTAACCTCTGGCCGAGGATGCAGGCCTGGGCAGGGGACCCTGCCCAGGCCTCCAACCCTGCCTAGGCCTGCAGTCTCTGCCTGAGGCTGCAGGCCTGGGAAGAAGACCCCCACGCCCCCAGCCCCTCCAATCACCAGCTTCACAGAGCCCAGGCCTCTGAGATCACCGGCTCTGATCCTGCCCCGTGCCATCGCCAGCTCTGCCCTTGCCCCACTGTCAGCCTCTGGCCAAAGCTACAGGCCTGGGCAGGAGACCCCAGGACCCTGCCATTTCTGGCTTCACTCTTGAACCTCTGGCCAAGGCTGCAGGCCTGGGAAGGGGACCCCCAGACCCCTGCTTTGCCGGCTCCACCAATGCCCAGACCCCTGCGATTGCAGGCTCTGCCCCTGCCCCTCTGATCACTGGATCTCCAGAGCCTGGACCCCTGCGATCTCCAGCTTTGCCCCTGCCCAGGCCTGAGGTCTCTGTCTGAGGCCTTATGCCTGAGTAGGACACCCTCATACCCCTCTAATCACTGGCTCTACCCCTGCCCCCACCGATTACTGGCTCCACCCTTGCCCATGACTGAGGCCTCTGGCAAAGGCCTCTGGCCTGGGCAGGGGACCCCTACCCCCTTCTGATTGCCTGTTTGGCCCTTCAGGCCCTCTGCCTCCCCCGCCACCTGCCTGGATAACAGGCCTGACCACTTCAGTGGCAGGGCTAGCCGGAATGGGTGCCTCTATCTTGTGAGTATGGAGGCAGCCATCTTGTGGCTATGGGGGTGACCATAATTGTGATGAAGTGATGCCTAATTTGCATATTCCTCTTTTATTCAATAGGATAGGATGTGGCTATGGGTGCTGCCATCTTGTGGCCATGGGGCAGCCATCTTTGTGATGAAGTGAAGCCTAATTTGCATATTACTCTTTTATTAGATAGGATAGCTTAGAAATGTTGAGACATTTTGAAAACCATAGTACTAACATTCCCTGTTATTAGGGATTTGAATTGTTTCTAATTTTCATTTTTGTTAATGAAGCAATGATAAACACTTTGGCATCTAAATCTCATTTCTTTTATTTCAATTCCTGGGCATTTGATCATTATTGCCAATTCATTTTTTCAGTAAAGACTGCACTTATTAACACTATTTTTTAACACAAAAAAATCGCACTGATATTAGATTGCTTTATTAGACACTAATTTTTTTTTACTAAAGGTATGTGTATGTGTGTATATACACATATATCATGTGTTCTCTTCATCTAATTACTTTCTCAAATTTTTGTCATTATTTTAAATCATTTATTTTATTTTTTTCTTTATTGATTAAGGTATTACATATGTGTCCTTATCTCCCCATTTCCTGCCACCCCGCTACTCATGCCCTCACCCCCTGGTGTCTGTGTCCTTTGGTTAGGCTTATATGCAATGCTTACAAGTTGATCTCCCCCTTTACCCCCAAGTTGATCTCTCCTCTTACCCCCACCTTCCCCTACCTTCCCTCTGAGGTTTGACAGTCTGATCGATGCTTCTCTGTCTCTGGATCTGTTTTTGTTCATCAGTTTATGTTATTCATTATATCCCACATATGAGTGAGATCATGTGATATTTATCTTTCTCTGGCTGGCTTATTTCACTTAGCATAATGCTCTTCAGTTCCATCCATGATTTTGCAAATGGTAAGACTTCCTTCTTTTTTACCACAGTGTAAATGTAAATGTACCACATGTAAATGTACCACAGTTTTTTAATTCACTCATCTGCTGATGGGAAAACCATTTACCTGGAATAAGTTTTATCTTATATGCCTCAATTTTTATCATATATTTCCCCACAGTTTTATATAGCAACATTTCTCCTTTTTCTCCATTAATCCATATAAAATTTATTTTGGTACCAAAAACAGGTTTCATAGAAAAGATATACTATTTACTGATTAGTTAAAGAAGTTTCTCAGTGTTACAATTGAATATTTTACTTGCTGACAGATTTTTATAAGTTCATTATATTATCAAAGAATGAATTTGTATTATTTTTATATTACAGATAAAGAAAGAACACTTTATGTTCACTCATCTAGCGATCAAGTATAATGTGCTGTGATTTTTTTGGATTGATTCTAAATTTTTGAGTCACTGTATATACAAGAAATTCTGTGACTTTTATAAACAAATAAAATTATGAATTTTATTATTCTTGTGCAATTAAAATTTAGACATTGCTTTAAACCCTTCTAGTGTTATGTTATGGAGAAGTCTAAGACCTACTTGATTTTTGTACTTACATACACATCTTTGGTTGGTTTATTAACTTGTTCTAATTAGATGTTTACAGCCAATAAAATTAAAATACCAGGTTGATTCTTCAAAAAATTATGAAACTTATTTTACAGCTCAATTCAATTTTCATTTCTTTCATTGGTTGTGATTTTGTCTTTGGCAAACACAACTGTATAAAACATTCTCTTTCATTTTATTTTCTATATCACTTTCAGGTTTATAATTTCCTTTTTTTTTTTTTTGGTCTGCATTGGAAAAGGATTCGTTCCTCAATTCTATTCTCTACAGATTCAGTTTTCTCTAATGTTATTTTTGTTATGAGCATCCTGATGAAGTTCTTAATTCCACTATTATGTTGTTAGCTTGCAGTCTTAAGATTACTCAAGTTTCTTTTTATGCTCCACATACATTTTACATAATTTTAAATTTAGAATCTCTATATGACAATTTGAAATTTATTCATGGAACCCAGGTGTGTGTGTGTATGTGCGTGTGCGTGCGCCCATGCTCACGTGCATGTATAGCTTATTTCCTTAATTTTGTATATTTAACACACACATTACTAGTTTTCTAAAGCGTTGAGACATTTTCATGGATACCAGACTGCTTTATTTATTCCCCCCTTCACCATTCCCTACGAAACAATGAAATATATTCAGACATATTGTTTGCCAATCTTTGGATTGCCCTTGGAGCCACTCAAGTCCAACAGGAGGTTGATACAATATGGACCTAAATTGAAAGTTGAAATGTAGATGGATGTACAATTATTTTAGACAATTTAGGGTTTAATTTAGAAGTTTATCACCATAATTTTGTGGGCCTGAGGTACAATTGTCCTGGCAGTGCTCTATAGGACTAGGATAAATGGTCTCAACACTGCATTGTGGATCTGTAGGAGATTTACAGATGCTTTGGGTCACTCCAAGGAACAAGCAGGGGCTTTGATTAGTGTGATCTGGGAATCTGTCTCCCAGGAATGCTCCACTTTTACAGTTTTAAGTATTCGATTTATACTTAAAATTGATGAAAAGCTTATGCTATTAACAAAAACAAAGAAACACAGTATCTCACTGAGAAGTAATGCTTAAAGTCTGTATCAATCACTTAGTAAACTTTATAAATTGCAGGTTCTGGTTTGTGTACCTGATGGAAGTCAGAGTTCTGCATTTTTAACAGGCTCCTAGGTAATGATAATGGTACATTTGATGGACTATTCATTAATTGAGTGGTCTGAGAGTATGAGGAATCTTAGATCTGCTTTAACACCCTGTTCTATATAAATGTTTATACTATATAAAACAGTATACATGTCAGAATACACTCTTCCCAGATATCTTCGTATCTCTATTTAATAGTATTTTCTGTGAAGAACTATGTGTTTTTATGATGCAATGTGTTGAAAGCCCTGTTCTTAGAACACGGGTGTTCCTTACTAGTATCGATAGTTTGCTTGCTTTTTGTTTGTCTTTTTGTCCTGATTTGCTACAGTGGCAGCTCTCTATCATTACTTAATCAGGTCTACTGAGTTTGGAGAGCTTCACAGATAAATTCTGTCCTCCAAGATGGAAGCAAATTACTTTACAGTCTCTTTAAGAAAAGGAATCATATATATTTTTGAATATAAAATTCATATAATATGAGTTTGGCCTGCATTTTTAATGCATTTTTTTTTCTGAAAAAGGGCATTCTGAATTGTTAAGGGCAAGAAGTCTAGGAACTTTCTTTGTTTTACAATAAAATTTGTTTGACAAATAAATCTCTTCCAGTTCTTGTCTGCTCTAAATTACACACACACACACACACACACACACACACACACACACACACACACACATAGATTGCTTGAAGATCAGCAGATTCCAATTCTTTCTATAATAACATTTCTAAAACAACTAAATTTATGACTTTATAAATAAAATGCATGCCATACTAATTTAATGAGCAAATCAAATCATACACATTTACTTTTGTTCTCTAAAAAATAAAGTAGTTTTCAATCAACAAGTTTAAAAAGTATCTTAAATATATTTTTTATTTTTCATCAACATATAATTCTCATATACTTGCTGGTGATTTTCCTTCCACATAAGTAGGGAGGGTATTTTCAATGCCTTCAGATTTTCTTGAAATTATTTTATGTCTAGCCAGAAATCAAAGGAATGGAGAGTATAGTAAAAATATTTCTAAAGTAATGGGCAAAGATATCCTGCATTGAAAAGAAAGGATAGGAGATACTTATTATCATCACACTTCACTCATCTCAGGTCCATTTTCAGTTTATCTTAAATCATGTGTAAGAAAAAGAGGGAGGAAGAAATTATAAAGATACATCTACTTTTCCTTTTAAAGGTAGTAATCAGCAATATTTTTTCCAAATTCCTGTTGCTCTTTTGAACACCTAAATAAGATATTATTTAGAGCAAAATTCCTAGTAAAGATGTCACACCTGTGTATATGAGAGAATTATGTTCTATTCAAAACTAACACATAATTTAACATTTCTCAAGTAGGAAGAAAATTTACTAGGAAAATATTTAAGCATCTCTGTGCACCTGTTATGGTTATTTTTTCTCACAGTGAACTGGGATTTTAATATTGTACAAAGGGTTCAATTTCCATGCTATCTTATTTTCCATATCTTTTGAAGTATAACCTATAATCTATCTAATGGTTCCAGAATTTTTACCATTGTTCTATATATCATACACTAAAAATATAAAGTTTATAGAGCATGCTTTCTATTCTCATATTTGGCCACTCCTTTTAAGAAATAGTTTGTGTATGATATTTCCATATGGTGCTGTCTGAAGTGCATGACATCACTGCTTCCTCTGTGGATTTCTTCCATGAATGACCTCACTTAAGAAAGTTCTGTGCCTCTTGAATTGTGCTACATCACTCCTACCTCTTAAGGTCTTTCTTGGTGTGTACTCTTTGTAGAAGACTCACATGAAACTCCATGTTCATATTAAAGAGAAAAGTCTGTGTAGATATATTTTCACCTAATTTAAGCAAAAACTATATTCAGATTGGGGGGTGGTGAGGAACTTATCTCCATAGAGGTCCCATCTCAATCCTCAGATATGCAGAAATGGGCAGAAAATCAAGTTGTGCAGAAAAAAAAATTTATAGTTTTGTGAACCTTTAAAAAAGAGGGTTTTTTTGTTCACCAAAAGGCAAATAAATATAGGTCTAAAATGTACACATACTCTTTTTTCACAAAAATTATCTGAGAAAAATTCTTACAGAATAACAAGCTACTGACTATAAGTATTCTTTTAATTTCTTACTAACTTTATCTAATAGGTAAAAATTTAAACTATGAAATGGTATATCTAGAGCTTATTTCTCTAAGGATATTTTATTTACTAAAGAAGACACATTAGCAGTTTAATAAGCTTATTTAATTCACTTTTAAAAGATAGCTAAGTTATACATGTCAAGCCAAATAATCATTTTGTTTTTTAACAATTATTCTAAAAATCAATGTAAGAATTACATTATTCACCCAAGTTCTTACTCTATAACTATAATAATATCAAATATATTTTCCCCCTAGAAGTCTCAGTTTCCAATTGGGTGTGATTTATTTTTTTCTCCCATTTTACTCTGTAAATTTAATGACACTAACAGTCTCTTGTAATAATTGCATTGATATTCCCTTCAATAATCAGCATCTGGAAGGATCTGATCCCTTATTTCACTCTTTTAAATCACATGGTTGTGGTAGATTCCACCAGTGTCCGTGACTCATTTCCCCTTCCCTGTACCCATACCCTTTTCTGGGTAACTTTGTATCTACTTGCAGTCAAGGGCAGAATAACATGCTCTGCCAAGTGACCTTGCACTCAAATATGATATTTGAAAACATGCCCAGGCTTAGTTGCTGAAGGATGAGATGGATGTGGAGCAGATCTACGTCATTCAAATCATCAAGGTCCGTCTAGTTAAAATGATAGTCAGCTGGCCTTAAGGTTTATGAAAAAGCCAAGTATAAAGTAACAGAGCTTCCCAACTAATTCCAACTTAGAAGCGCTAAACACTGCAGAAAAATGAGAAATATTTATTGAAGCCACCAAGTTTTTGGATGGTTTGCTACAAAGCTACAGGCAACAGATATTTTAGGAAATGTTGTAAATGAATTGTACTACAGATGTGGAATTATAATTAGTTTATTTGGAAAATTCATCTTAATGAACAATACAATGCAATACCTAAAAATAGCCACCAGACCTAACTAAAATTTTTCATTAGATTGTGGTTTGAATGAGCTGCAAGTATTGTACTCAAGGGTACTCCAACACCTTAAATATGCTCACTGGTTGATTTGTGGTTGTGTGGATAACCTAATAAGGGTCACATATAATTTTTTTTTGAGATTTACTTGTCTTTGAGCGATCAAGAAAATGGAAAATATACAAATGTTAAAAGTAATTTTTGCTACTTCCAGGAGAGATGCAGTAAATCAGAGATATAAAATATGCCCTCAGAGGTCTGTGTGGTCATTGAATAATATTAGTACAAACATGCATATAATGAGAATGTGATGTGTTATAGAGTTACATAATATAATGGGAGATAGGAAAATAAATGACAATGTTCAAAGATACTCTGTATAAAGGCAAGAGACACATCAAGACTTTTAATGATATAATTTTCAACCTTGACTGAATTCTGTTTTCATTTTTGTGAGCTAATACATCTCCTTTCTTCTCATGAGCTAGCTAGCAAGTGAAGAGTATTACTGACCAAATGGATGGTTTTCATTAAAATGAACGAAGCTCCTGTTTTAGACACTTTACACCATAGCAAGTTGACAGTGTATTATGTGCCAGGCTACAATGAAAAGGCTTAGTCCCTTGCCAAAGTTTTAATTCAAACCCTCACATTCATTATTATCAACATAGAAAGATAACTTTTAATCCCAAAAAGAATTTGGGAAAGGTACCAGCACAGAGTTCAGCTCTAGAATCATAAAACATAATTGGCTGATTCAGGGCCTATAAGGCATGTATGAAATATTTCAATGACTTTTACAATCTAGTTGTACAGAAAAAGATTATAAATGCACCAAATAACTAAAGAAGAATGGAAGGTTACATATTGAAAGCCTGGAGACATTCTCATGGGAGAGAAAAAATAAGTACAATGTAAAATGATGAGGGTTACATAATAGGAATGTAAATATAATATTGGGTTCTAATATACCTTTATCTAATAAAAGGGTGAGGGTTTGAAGAAATAGCTTATTCTAGGAACAACTGAGGTGGCAAATATTTAAGATGAGCCTGGAAACAAAAAGTAAAGAAGTGTCCCCTACACATACACACACACACACACACACAGACAGATGTGGCCATGTCAAAGGAACACAGGAACCAACTAAAAGACATTCCCTTGGCCAAAACTTAAGAAATTTGTACTAGTATATTGGGGGAGAGTAGACAAATAGGCCATGCAGAATTTCAAGCAATTTGTGTAGATACTTCATCTTTAAGGAGATGAAACTTAATTCCTCACTTCTTCATTATGACTTCCTTCCAAAGGAAAAAAGTGTGGAAAAGGATAAGAGTGATCTATTAATGGAGAAACTTGACAAACTCTATCTCAGCAAGGTGATGAAGGTCAGCATCACAATGATACGTCATGTTGATAGCACATATCCTTGATATCACATGATGAGACCGGCACTTGGCCTGTGTTATACACACCCCAAGAAACCCATAACCCATCTTATTGTGAGAAAAACATCAGACCAATCCCAACTGAGGAGAAATTTTACATAATACCTGACCAGTGCTCTTCAAAACTGTCAAGATAATAAAAATAAGGTAAGTCTGAGAAACTGCCACATCCAATAGGAGTCAAAAAAGACATGATCACTAAATATAATGTGGTATCGTGTATGGAATCCTATGACAGAAAATGAGCACTTGGGAAAACTGAATTAAAAAAAATCTGAATAAAGTATGAACTTTAGTTAATAATAATGTGTCATCAATATTGACTCATTTGTGACAAATGTACCATAGCAATGTAAGATGTTAACAGGGAAATGATATGAAGTGTGTGGGAACCCTTTCTACTATCTTTGCCAATTTCACATAAATCTAAAATCACCCTAAAATAAAAATGTCATATAAAAACATAATGTCAGGACAGCTCAGAAGAAAGTGTGACCATCTGCTTAGGGAGGGATCAGGGGGAAAAAAGCATTTAATTCTTTATTTCTCTCTTACACTTCTTTTATTTTGTACCCTAGGAAAAGATTTGAGAGGTGGCAATGTTTGAGTTTGGCTTCAAAAGAGGAATGGGAGCTTGGCTGAGAAAGTAGTTATAAACAGAAGGAGAGACAGGTAAGGACATGAGGTATTTAGACAAGGAGGACATATTCAGGGCTACCAGATTTATGAGGTTGCTATAAGTGGAGAGAAAATTGTGGCTAGAACACAAAAGGCTTTGCATAACATGATATAGAGTTTGGATTTTACCCTAAAAATAATAGACTAAACAGAAATATTGAAGCAGAGGTGGAGCCTGTTTTTGTTTTAAGGACTGTAACCCTGATGGAACTGGTGGAGATGATATGAGGAGAATCTGGAGGCAAGAATCCATTTAGGAAGTTTCTGTTGTTTTCTGAGTGCAAAATATAGATTTAGTGACAACCTAAATGTTAAAGGTGCGGGAAGAGAAAAGTAAGTTCAAGTCTGAATTTGTTTTACCAGGTAGATAAAACTACAGTTATCTGAGGAAAAAAGGAAGATACTAATAGTTTGAGTTCACAATAGGAGTAAAGAAGAGATTAGTCTTAGCATAATAATCACAAGGTTTGCTTTTTGATATGCATTTCCATTTTTCTCACCTATATTTCTGTGCCTCCATATAAGATAGCACTCATTTTGATTTAATATAAATATACCATTCAATTACTAATCTTAGAAGAATCCATAAGCAGCAAAATCTCAGATATATGCCACAGCAATATCTTCACCGAAACAGCTCATGGGGCAATGGAAACTAAAGAGAAAATAAACAAATGGGACTACATCAAAATAAAAAGCTTCTGTGCAGCAAAAGAAACCATCAACAAAACAGCAAAACCCACTGCATGGAAGAACATATTTGCCAATGTTATCACTGATAAGGGTTTCATCTTCAACATTTATAGGGAACTCATACAACTTAACAAAAGGAAGATAAACAACACAACCAAAAAATGGGAAAAGGACCTAAATAGATACTTTTTGAAAGAGGACATACATAAGGCTGAGAGACATATGAAAACATGCTCAAAATCACTAATCATCTAAGAGATGCAAATCAAAACGACAATATGGTACCACATCACATCTGTCAGAATGGATATCATCAACAAATCAACAAATGACAAGTGCTGGTGAGCATGTAGAGAAAGAGGAACCCTCATGCACTGCTGGTGGGAATGCAGACTGGTGCAGCCACTGTGGAGAACAGTATGGAGTTTCCCCCAAAAATTAAAAATGGAACTTCCATTTGACCCTGTGATCCCACTTCTAGGAATATATCCCAAGAAACTACAAACACCAATCAGAAAGGATATATGCACCCCTATGTTCATAGCAGCACAATTTACCATAGCTAAAATTTGTAAACAGCCTAAAATATATTTCATTCATTTGTGGAATATAATAAACAATATAAATTGATGAACAAAAACAAATCCAGAGACAGAGAAGCATTGATCAGACCATTAAACCTCAGAAGTAAGGCAGGGAAGGGTGGGATAAAGGGGGAGAGATCAACCAAAGGACTTGTATGTATGTATATAAGCATAACTAATAGATGCAGTCACCAGGGGTGTGAGGGTATGAGCTGGAGATAGGGAGGGTAATTGGTGGATAAGGACACATATGTAATACCTTAATCAATAAAGAAAATTAAAAAAAATAAACAAAAAATAATTTCAATAGATAATTTTTATTTTTCATTGAGTTTATTGGGGTGACAATGGCTAACAAAACCATACAGGTTTCAAGAGTACAACTCAATAAAACATCACCTGCACACTGCATCAGGCACCCATCATCCAAAGTAAAGTCTCTTTCCATCCCTATTTATACCCTCTTTGTCCACCTCCACTACCCATCATGTCCCTTTCCCTCTGGCTACCACCATACTGTTGCTTATGTGTATGTGTTTCATCTAAACTAATAAAAGCGTAATATTAAAATTAATCATCTCTTCGGGATGGGTAAGCCATGCCCACCAGCCAATCAGAGCGACTGTATGCAAATTAACCCAGCCAACATGGAGGCCGCCACTCATGGAGCTGAGTAAACAGCAGCTTCCATTGCAGCAGGAGTGAAACTGAAACCGTGCAGGCAGCTTGGCTTATCCTGACTCCAGACAAAACATATTTGCAACAAAGTCTCAATCATAAACAGCAGGCATGGCCTGACTACTAAGGGTAACAATGTCTCATTATAGAAGCCACGAAGTGAAGAAGAGGAAGCTTCGTTACTAGGCCTCAGCTTAAAGGAACAGTGCATCAATTATAGAAGATAAACCCCACAAACCTGCTTCCAGCCAGCCTTGCTGGGACATTGGGTCAATGGGAGCTGTGGGCAGCCTGAAAGCACCCCTCAGCCTATCACCTATGCTGGCCACAACACAATGGGGTGAGGGACGCCACTGGGGGGCTTGGCCAGCCTGCAGACAGCCACTAGCCCCTCACCCAGGCTGGCCAGGTACCCCAGTAGGGACCCAAAACCTGAAGGGACTGTGGATAGTCTGAAAATGCCCCTCAACTCCTCATACAGGCTGTCCAGGTACCCCAGTAGGGACCCAAAACCTGAAGGGACTGTGGGCATCCTGTAAACAGCCCTCAGCCCCTCACCCAGGCTGGCCATACCCCCATGGGGTCAGGGTTCCCAATGGGGGCTTGGCCAGCCTGAAAACAGCCATCAGCCCCTCATCCAGGCTGGCCAGGCACGCCAGCCGGTGGACATCCCCAGAGGGGTACCAGACTGTGAGAGGGCACAGGCCAGGCTGAGGGACCTCCCGAGTGCACAAATTTTTGTGCGCTGGGCCCCTAGTATGTGTGTGTGTGTGTGTGTGTATTGCTTAATCCCTTGACCTTTTTTACTCAGCCCCCAAAACCCCTCCTCTCTGACAACTGTCAGATTGTTATATGTATCTATGCTGCTATTTCTACTTTGTTTATTAAATTATTTTGCTCATTAGATTCCACATATAAATGATATCATATGATATTTGTCTTTCTCTGACTGGCTTATTTCACTTAGCATAATATTCAAAAAAGATAAGATTTTCTGCCTTTTTTTTTTTACAACCAGTAGTACTCCATTGTGTTAATAGTTTTTCTTTATTTTTAATATGATTTTGTTGATTTAATAGAGAGGAAGGGAGAGTTAGAGGGAAACATCAGTTAGAGGGAAACATCAATCAGCTGCCTCCTGCATCCCACCTACTATGGGACAAGCAAGTAACCCAGGCATATGCCCTGAACTGAAATTGAACCAGTGACCTCCAGGTACAAGGACAGATGATGCTCAACCAACTGAGCCACATCAGCGAGGCAACAGATAATTTTCAAAGTGACCACATGTGAAGAAAATTCTAACCCAAATGTTTAGTCTTCACTGGAAATCAAAAACTACAAAATCTATATGGTATGGCTTATTTAACACTCCCTTAATTACAAACATTACACTAACACAATGCATAGCCTACTTTATCTAGACAGGCAGTATCGTATCTTGGTTAAGAACTGGGACTGTATCATCTGGGTTGCTATCATATCATTAATAGCTTATAAGTTAGTTTGTTACCTTATCTTTCAGTCTGACTTTTCTCACCTGTTAAATAAATGGCCTTCATGCACTATTGAGATTATTACATTGCCAGCAGCAAAAATTTTTGGGAAAAATTTTTTTATAAAGCTTTAAATATAAAATGCACTTCCATGTACACAGAATTAATCTTTTTCCAATGGCCTTATTTGATATGTAAACTGGGTTGTATTATTTCCAATATATAGGTATGGAAATTAAAGCTTATGTAGTTACCAATACATTAAGTTACAAAGCCAGGTGGAGATCCTATGCCATCTGTATCCTGTTCAATCCAGCTTTTTTTTCATGTTAGAATTTTGCCTGTTTTAATAGTAATTGAAATATAGTAGATTGCATAATTGGTCATTGTTAACCAGGTATGGGTTCATATTCTAGCTTTGCCACTTATTTAGACAATTTTGGAGGAGTTACCTCTTTAAATTTCAATTACTTAATCTGAAAAATGGGATACTGTTTGCCTTCTAAGGTATTTAGGCATTGATAAGAGCAATGAATATAAATTGTTGGTATATAGGAATAACTCATAATCTATTTGCTATTCTTATGTGAGTCTTGTATCATAAATCTTATCTCTATGGAAGGGCACTCTTAGATTTGCTCAAAAAGAAGAGTTGCTTAGTCCTAAAAGTAAAGTATTTTAACCTAATGCACCGATATCCTTCACAAGAGTAACGCTGTGTTTTCAAGTGGCCAGCCAGGTATTCTGATTTAGCTATGATAAATCATAACTGGTATTATCACTCTCATTGCTATTATTATATACAATAGAATTATGGATAGCTTGTATCTAGGAAAATCACTGTGAACACTAAAATCACAAGCTGTACAGTACACAGCTTCAAATTTGATACTTCAAGAAAACAGCGGAAAAATCACTTTGGCTCATTAACCTCTCAGTTTGTAATGCTAGACACTTTGACACTGTCCCTAAATTATCTTTCTCTGATGCCAGCTTAGAAGTGGCACCCTACATGTTATAGTTATACTTATTTCAAGATGAAAGCTACTACTCCGCCTCTACAAATAAGACCCACAGAAGTGGGTTTAATCTCATTCTTTTAGCAACTGTAGATAAGATCACAATTTAAGGACTTAAAATAGCAGACTAGCAAGTACATTGTATCTTCTCCCTCCTTGATTTATTAAAATTACGGTGAACACTTTTACCATATATTATGTTATATACTAGAGGCCCGGTGCACAAAAATTTGTGCACTCAGGGGGGTCCCTCAGCTTGGCCTGTGCCCTCGCATTCTGGGACCCCTTGAGGGATGTGCACCTGCTGGCGTACTTGGCCAGCCTGGGTGAGGGGCTGATGGCCATTTCAAGCTGCCCACAGCCCCTTCAGGGTTCGGGTTCCTACTGGGGCGCCTAGCTGGAAGCAGTTATCTGGGATTTATTCAACTTCTATAATTGAAACTTTGTTGCCTTGGTCCCCCCCCTCCCCCTGCTCAAAGCCTAGGTTGCCCCTAACAAGCCATGGTCCCAGCCTGGCAGGTATCTGGGTTTATATTCTATAATTGAAACTTTGTAGCCTTGAGTAGAACTCAGGGCCCACAGGGCCCTGGCTTCCTCCATTGCCCAGGGCAACTCCAGCTCCATGGCCATCACCATCTTAGTTAATTTGCATATTTTCTCCTGATTGGTTGGTTAGTGTGGCTTGTGGGTATGACTTGTGGGTTTAAGGGAGTCAGAATCAATTAGCATATTACTCTTTCATTAGATTAGATTGTTTCAAAAATACACAAGACACACTCCCATCAAAAGAGCTCACCATCTAGGTGGAAAGACATAACAAAGAAGTATAGACTGTGTGATAAGAGCTGAGATAATAAAAGTCATCTTAGTTTTCATAGGGAAAGTGTTCTCTTTGCCATATTAATAAATTTGTAGGTATGAATTTTTTGTTTTGTATTGTTGTTTTAATAGCAGGACAGGTCTGACATGACTATCACAGGAGACACAATCAGGTTTTCTCATTGTAAAGAGTATGTGTGGCCCTAACCGGTTTGGCTCAGTGGATAGAGCGTCAGCCTGCGGACTGAAGGGTCCCAGGTTCGATTCTGGTCAAGGGCATGTACCTTAACTGCGGGCACATCCCCAGTGGGGGGTGTGCAGGAGGCAGCTGATCAATGTTTCCCTCTCATTGATGTTTCTAACTCTCTATCCCTCTCCCTTCCTCTCTGTAAAAAATCATTAAAATATATTAAAAAAAAAAGAGTATGTGTGGCCATTTTGATGAGAGTGTGTGATAATGACAGCTATAAATATTTGAGTGTTCAGTATGTGACAGGTGCTGTTCTTAGTGAATCATTATCTCATTGGATCATTACAAGAGCTCTATGAGGTTTACATTATTACTATTTCTATACTAGAGGCCCAGTGCATGAATGTATGCATGGGTGAGGTCCTGCTGGCCTGGCCCCAATTGGGGTGGATAGGGGCTGGGCCTGTCAGGAGGAGGAGATGGTGGGAGGTTGGCCAGCTGGCCTGCCCTGATCAGGGCCTGATCAGAGCCAGTCTGGCTGGGGGAGGGGCTGCAGGCAATTGACTGGCAGTCCCCACCCCCAAATAGGGTGGGGGGTCCATTGGGGGTCAGCAGCCAAGGGAGGGGCTGTGGGTGGTTGGCTGAAAAGCCCTGCCCAAATTGGTGTGGAGGGGGCCAATATGGGGTGGGGTCAGCCATGAGGAGAGGCTGTGGGCAGTGGGCCGACTGGCCTGCCCCTGAATGGAGTGGGGGACCAATTGGGGGACAGAAGCCAGGGGAGGGGCAATGCATGTTTGGCCAGTCAGCCCTGCCTGTGATTGGAGTGGGTGGGGTGACTGGGGGTGGAGCTGACTGGGTGGAGGGGCCGTGGGCTGATTGGGGAAGTGGGGTCCACTAGGGGTGGGGCTTGCTGGGGTGAGGGGCTGTCAGAGGTTGGCCAGCAGGCTCCACCCTCCAGAATGGGCTGGTTCACTGGCCACAGTGGGTGTCATAGCGACCGGTTGTTCTTGTCTTTGCAGCATTACAGTTGCTGGCTTTTTGTATATATAGATTACAGATGAGTAAAAAAAGAATTTTAAAAAATAATCAAAAATCTCACATTGAAGATTGGGGAGTCAGGATTTAAAATCACCAAGTACAACTCCAGTGCTAAGAGGTTAATATTCTGGTGGATAGAGAATCTTTTCCAAAATGGGCAAATGTAAGTGTAAGAAAATAAGCAGATCCTATTCATTAGATTCCACACATAACTGAAATCATATGGTACTTGCTTTCTCTGACTGGCTTATTTCACTTAGAATAATACTCTCCAGATCCAACCATGTTGTCTCAAAAGGTAATATTTTCTTCTTTTTCACAGCCAAGTAGTAGTCCATTGTGTAAATATACCACAGCTTCTTTAATCTACTCATCTATTGATGGGCACTGTATAATTTTATTAACCAATGAAGTTCCAATAAATTCAACTAAAAAAAATTAAGCAGACCTCAAATGCTATGCTCTCTGAGCTCAGAGCTGATTAGATAAGAGTCCCAGACTACCCTGGTTTTCCTTGCTCATTTAGGAATAGGAAGAAGTGATGTGGCTCTTTCCATTTCCCCTTCCCTTTATCACATTAGGTCTAGTACCAGGCACAGGAATAAAATTGAAGCTGTCTTATGTTCTTGTAATACATCATTACCTAGACAGCATGAAATGATAAACATGGGTATTCCACAGATTATTACTTCCATAGGCTATATATTGGTACTAGAGGCCTAGTGCACAAAATTCATGCACTGGCAGGGGGAGGGTGTCCAGCAGTCCAGCCTTCACTATCTCCAATCTGGGACTGCTGGCTCCAAAATGCTCACCTGCCTGCCTGCCTGATTGCCCCTAACTGCTTCTGCCTGCCAGCCTGATCACCCCCTAACCATTTCCCTGCCAGCCTGATTGATGTCTAACTACTGCCCTGCCTGCCTGATCACCCCCAACTTCCCTCCCCAGCTGGCCTGGTCACCCCCAACTGCCCTCCCCTGCCAACCTGGTCACCTCAACTGCCCTCCCTTGCATATCTGGTCTCTCCCAACTGTCCTCCCCTGCAGATCCAGTCATCCCCAACTGCCTTCCCCTGCTGGCCTGGTTGCCCCCAACTGCCCTCCCCTGCCAGCCTGATCGTCCCTAACTTCCCTCCCCTGCCAGCCTGGTTGCCCCAACTGCCCTCCCCTATAGGCCTGGTCACCCCTAACTGCCCTCCCCTGCAGGCATGGAACCCCCAACTGTCCTCCCCTGCTGGCCATCTTGTGACCACATGGGCGACCATCTTGTGTGAGGCTGTGATGGTCAATTTGCATATTATCTCTTTATTATATATGATGATACGTAAAAATAGAGCTGTGTTGTAAAACAACCTTGGAAAACACCTAGATATAATCAATTTGACATACCTCTCCCAGCAATATTCCTCAGAATGTTAATTTCTAGTACATTCTGAATTTTCAATAGAGATGCAAGATATTCCAAAATTACTTAAGCAAGAATTTTTTATCTTATTGAGAAGACCATTCTAGAAAGTTCAATATCATTTCAGAAAATAATTATCACAACAAGCATTCATATTTTCCTCTCTCTCTTGGGTAAATCAGGTATCTTTCTATAGGCCTTGTTGCTTAGCTACAAAGTAACCAGAAGAGCTAAATGAATCATCTTAAAATAAAATTATCAATAAAGTACATTATCACATTCTATTATTAGGGTAGTCATTTGGCTTTTTTTCATATCAGGAAGGAAGAGACATGTTTAAAACCTATAAGGTAACACAAGGTTCCTGATAACTTGATTAAATACACATTAGAGAACATTTGGGGATTGCTTTATTGTAAATAACAGAATTGACAACTATGTTACAGGATCTACATGAACCATTCCTGTAAAAGTGCCTCCACAGAGGAAATCAAATAGATACTTACCCAAATACCAAATAGGTAGTTCCCATTTTCTGAAAGGGGAAAAAAGACTATCAGAAGCTTTATCTTACATGCAGAATATGAATTATTTGCTTTCACTATTTTTATTTTTATTTTTAACTTATTAGCAATGTTCCCCTTCTAAAATATTTTATTGTTCCTATAAAAAGCATTCAGATTTATTTGCTAGTTTCATAATTTCCCTCAATCTGTACTTCAACATAATTTTTAGTTCGGTACCTGACACAGAGTATGTGCCTAATTAATATTTATTTAAATAATGTTTTTGATTTGTACTTTTCCAAGAGAAAAGCAAAATTTTACTAACTACTATTAACCAATTTTTTTTTCTTTTCTATTCACACTACCCTGTTCTCAATTCTCACACTTAATAATGCTTATCAAAGTGCTTCCTCCTTCTCCACATTCAGTGATAATTTTAATGATCTCAGCTTCTGCAAATAGTAACCATCATGGTCAAATCTGTTTAAAATCTAGTAATAGCAGCATTCTTCAAAACAGCCAAGAACTTGAAACAATCCAACCATTCATCAACTGGTGAGTGGATAAGCATGCACAAAAAAGAATGAAGTATATGCTACAACATAATGAAACTAAGCATCATGTTAAGTGAAAAAAAGCCAGCCACTTAAGATCACATATTTTATGATTCCAACTATATAACATATTCAAATAAAGGAAATTCTGTAGAGATAGAAAGCAATTTAGTGGGTGCCTAGGGCTGGGGATGAAAACAGATTAATTATAACTGCACATGTGGTGAAGGAAATGCTGTAAAAATCATTGTAATAATGGTTGGAAAACTTGATAATTTATTAAAATTAATTGAATTGTACACATATGTTAATACATCTTATGGTATGTAAATTATACCTCAACTATAGGCCCAATGCATGAATTTGTGCACCAGTGGGGTCCCTCCCTCAGCCTGGCTTGTGGAATATGGCCAAAACCAGCTCTCCAATATCCCCCGAGGGGTCCCGGATTACAACAGGGCACAGGCCAGGCCAAGGGACCCTCACGGGTGAATGATCGGGGCCAGGGAGGGATGTAGGAGATTGGCAGCCCGGAAGGGACTATGGGAGGGCTCCAGGGTGTGTCCAGCCCATCTCACTCAGTCATAATCGGCCAGACCCCATCCACAAGCTAACCTACTGGTTGGAGTGCCTGCCCCCTGGTGGTCAGCAGATGTCATAGCAAGTGGTTGAGTGGCCTTAGCATATTACACTTTGATTGGTTGAATGGCCAACCGGTCAACTGGACACTTAGCATATTAGGCTTTTATTATATAGGATAACAGTGTTTAAAAATAGTAGTGAGTACTACTGGACTTTCTCAAAATGAAGCTTCTTCCCATCACCATCAGATCATGAGCTAACATATATTTGTCTTACATATTTCTTTTCCTATAGAGACAGTCATTCTGTACCTAAAATCTTTTTGACATTATTATTATTCCAACAACTATTTGTGACTTCTGATTACTACTATATAAGTACTCATTTAGTGAATATGCTTTTGCCATCAGGAGATACTCATTTGATTTTCAGTATAGCTGACTGTAATACCTTATCAGTGGTTCTCAACCTTCCTAATGCCGCAATCCTTTAATACATTTCCTCATGTTGTGGTGACCTGCCAACCATAAAATTATTTTCATTGCTACTTGATAACTGTAATGTTGCTACTGTTATGAATCGTAATGTAAATATCTGATATGCAGGATGTATTTAGGCGCACCCTGTAAAAGGGTCGTTCGACTGCCAAAGGGGTCGCGACCCACAGGTTGAGAACCACTACCTTAGGTGAATCCCTTTTTGTTCTTGAAATACTTTATCTGAAAAAAAATATGATGTCACTCTATTTATAAAGTATTTAAATATTCACATTCAAATGGAATATCTTCTAAATATAGAATACCTACAGTTATTTAAAAAGTGTTCAGATTTTCCCTAGCTGGTTTGGCTCAGTGGATAGAGCATCAGCCTGTGAACTGAAAGGTCCCAGGTTCGATTTCAGTCAAGGGCACATGCCTAAGTTGTGGGTTTGAGCCCCAGTGCGGGGCTTGCAGGAGTCAGCCTATCAATGATTCTCTCTCATTATTGATGTTTCCAGGTCTCTCTCCCTCTTCCTTCCTCTATAAAAGCAATAAAAATATATTTTAAAAAATACAAGTCTTTAAAAAAAGTGTTCAGAGTTGATTATTGCTCTAAGAAAGCTTTTAGCACAGTTTAGTTCCATTTGATTTTGTTCAAATGCACTGGAAACTGAGTTGCATTGGCTCATTATAAATATTGCAAACTCACACACACATTTTAAACCTTAAAGCTAAATGTACATATTTTTCACCATTTGATTTTTTCTTATCAGAAAGAGCTGAATGCAGTTGTCTTTTGGTATATGCTATTTTCCTAAGAACACATTTCTCACATAAAATGTTTTCCCTCTTATTTTTTGAAAATGTATTAGCCAAAGTAATATTGACAATTGCATGCATCTAAAATGTTTTTCTGATAGTCTCTGAATATTTTTAAACAAAAAGAGACAATTTTGAATTCAATTTAAATCTTAGAAAATAAATATCAATGACCTTTATCCTTAAAACAAATTCATACAACTTGGAAGTTAACAAAGCTACATTTTATAAGAGAGTTGTTTAGCTTTTTATTGCATAGTATTAGGCTGAATCTTAATTTATCTTTTTTTAGAAAAAATATTTATTGTTGAGAGTATTACATATGTCTTCCTTTCCCCACCCATCCCCCCACCCATTAATCCAGTTCCTACCAGGGCCTAAGCCTTCGCCACCCTATTGTTGGTGTCTATAGGTAATGTATAACCTATAGAATAAAGAGCTAATATACAAATGGTCATCATGCCCTTATGCCATCACCCCATAATGGCTCAGACACTCAACACTGGAGAGGGAGGAATGGGGACCATCCAGGCACAAATGAGCTTATGAGACAGGAATGGGGACCATCCAGGCTGCATCTCTGGACAGGGACAAGCTGCCTGCTCCATGGTCCCAGGTGCCAGCAGCTGGTGCTATGGCCCAGGAGAGGGACAACCCACCCACCCTGCAGTCTGGGGCACCAGTGGCTGAACCTGGGCCTGCAGCCTGGGAGAGGGACAAACTTCCCTTCCTGTGGTCCTGGTCATCAGTGCCTGTGGCTCGTCAGAGGGAGGGAATCCTGGATCCTGGGTGTGGGGCAGGGCAGAGGCAGTTAGGAGCAATCAGGCCAGCAAGGAAGCAGTTAGGGGTGATCAGGCAAGCAGAGGTGATTAGGGGCAATCAGTCAGGCAGAGGAGTTAGAGGTGATCAGGCAGGCAGGCAGACAGGCAAGTGGTTAGGAGCCAGCAGTTCACAGATTGTGAGAGGCAGTTGGACATCCCCCAAGGGATCCTGGATTGAAGAGGGTGCAGGCGGGCTGAGGGACATCTTCACAACCCCGTACATGAATTTCATGCACTGGGCCTCTACTACGTATATAAGTTTTCCAGTTAATCCCCCCCCCCATTCCCTCTGAGATGCATCAGTCTATTCCATTTTTACTTGCCTCTGGTTCTATTTTATTCATCAGTTTATTTTGTTCATTACATTCCTTGTTTGTTTATTTTGATTTTTATATTCAACTATTTGAAGAAGTAGTTTTATTAGGCCTGGTGCATGAAATTCATGCATGGGGGGAGGGTCGGGGTCCCTTAGCCCAGCCTGCCCCCTCTCACAGTCTGGGACCTCTCAGTGAATGTCCTACTGATGGCTCCAGTCTAGCAGGTGCCGTGTATGTGTGTGTATGTGTGTGTCCTCTGGGGGCCTGCCCCCAGCTGCACTATGGAGGCTCAGAGCAGGCACCCTGTGTGTGTGTGTCCCCACTGGGGGCCTGCCCCAAGCCACATCTGAAGCTCGCAGCAGTTGCTCTGTGTGTTTGTGTGTGTGTGTGTGTGTGTGTGTGTCTGCTGGGGGCATGCCCCCAGGCACACCATGGAGGCTTGGAGCAGGCACCCCTCTGTGTTGATCTCTCAGGCTCCCGGCCTCGCCTGCATGTTGTTTTCTCCCTTGAGTTGTGGCCAGGGCTAGGTGCTGCCTGCCAGCCATGCTTGCCTGCTCCCTGGCCTTGCCTGCTTCCTCGATCTCGGCCTTGCCTGCTTCCCAGATCTCACCCAGGCAATGCAGTGGGGTTGGCATTGCCTGCTTCCCTGATATCGCCCCCCCCCCCACCGCCATTGCCACAGTGACCCATGAGCAGGCCCCTCTGGGGACTGCCTGCTGGTGGTGCTTGCCTGCTCCAGGGCAGTGAGACCTGCTCACAGGTTGCAAAGGTAATGCCTTCTGGGCTCATTGTCATGGTGACGCTGCCTGAGTCCTGCCCCACCACTATGGACACTGCCATCTTTGTCTCAGAGTGATGGTTAATTTGCATATTACTCTTTTATTCGATAGGATGTGGCTATGGGTGCTGCCATCTTGTGGCCATGGGGGAAGCCATCTTTGTGATGGAGTGATTCCTAATTTGCATATTACTCTTTTATTAGATAGGATTGTTTATAGATATGTATTTATTGCCATTTTCTTGTTCATATTTGTGATCTTCTCTTCCTCCTTCTCATTCTTATTCCTTATTATTCTTATTCTTTTTCTTCCTAACTGCTTTCCTCCTGTTGCTTTTAAGATTATTTGTCTTTAACCCTTGGCATTTTAATTATGATGTGTCTTGGTGTGGGCCTCTTTGGATTCCTCTTGTTTGGGACGCTCTGTACTTCCTGAACTTGTATGTCTTTTTCTTTCACCAGGTAGAAGTTTTCTTTCATGATTTCTTCAAATAGGTTTTCAATTTCTTGTTTCCTCTCTTCTCCACATGGCACCCCCATAATGCAAATGCTGGTATGCTTGCAGTTGTCCCAGAGGCTCCTTACACTATCTTCATGTTTTTTTTATTCTTTTTTCTTTTGGTTTTTCTGATTGGGTGTTTTGTGCTTCCTCATATTCCAAATTATTGATGTGATTCTCATCATCATGTACTCTACTGTTGAATTCCTGGAAACTATTCTTTATTTTCAGTTAGTGTATCCTTAATTTCTGACTGGTCCTTTTTCATGTCTTTGATGGTCTCACTAAGATCCTTGGCATTCTCATTAAGTCCCTTGAAGCTCTCATTAAGATCCTTGAGCATCCTTATAACCATTGTTTTGAACTCTGTATCTAATAGTTTGCTTGCTTCTATTACATTTAGGTTTTTCTGGAGATTTCTTCTGTTCTTTCATCTGTGACATGTTTCTTTTTCTCTGCATTTTGACTGCTTCCCTGTATTTGTTTCTATGTATTAAGTAGAGCTGCTATATCTTCTGAATTGGTAGAGTGGCCTTGTGTAGTAGGTGTCCTATAGAGTCCAGTGACTTAGCTTCCCAGTCACCTGAGCTGGACACTCTAGGTGTGCCCCTATGTGGGCTGTATGCACAGTCTTTTTGTGGTTGATCCTTGATTACTTTTGGTGTCACTGGGAGGAATCGACCTCTGAGCCAATTGGCTGTGAGGACCAGCTCTGATTACAGTGGAAGAGCTGCTGTGCAGGAGACACCCCAGTCTTGATGTACTTTCTTCTTTACTTCTCTAGTTGTAGGACTTCCAATGTTACAGCTTTCAGGTGGTCCTGAATGATGGTTGTTCTGTATTTTAGTTTTACTTTTGACATGGTTGTTGGAGGCGGCAGGTGTTGCCACGATCTTGGTTCTAACCTGAATTTTTCTTTGAACCTCTGCTTTATTTCCTTGTTGCTAATTAATTCTTAAGTTATGGCTCATTGGTCAGAGTGTTGGCCCACTAACAGGAGGGTTATGGATTTGATTGCCATTCAAGGGCACATGCCTAGGCTGTGGGTTCTCTTCCTGTTCCTGGTTGGGGTGCATGCAGGAGGCAACCAGTGGATGTGTTTCTCACACATCAATGTTTTTTTCTCTCACCCTCTTACTCTCTGCCTTACATTCTCCTTGAGAAGCAGTTTGGAAAATATCCTCATGTGAGGATAACAACAACAAAAAATTAAAGTGTAAAATCCAAAATGAATCAGTAAAAGAGTGGCTGAGAATAAGAATTTGATGGTAATCTGGATAGGTCAAATTAAATAAAGTATTTAAGTGATAGACTTCTCAGTTGTATAACCCTGGAAAAAATTTTACTATCTTTGAGTGCCAGGTCATTTGTGAAATATTAATAGAATTAGAATAAGGAACAAATAAGATAACATGTCAAATATTTTGCACATTTCCTGATACAAGGTAAGCAGTCAATAAATGAACAAGAAATAATAATCCTTTATTTGACCAGTAAATACAATGAATTCTAATCTAGAATAAAGGTCATGGTATGAGCTATTCTATATTTCTTAGGATTTTTCTACTTCAACTTGGACAACATAAAGAAAATTGAACTTAGTAAATATTTATAGATAGTATTCTCAAATTTTATCCAAACCATTAAAAATCATTGTTAAATGATTGGCATAAATAGATAACTAAAGCTAAGATTTTTTTTTTTCACAAGTGAAGATTATCCTTTGTACACAGCTCTAATTCTCAAAATTTCATCATTGCTACTTAAAGCCCCATCCAAATAATTCAGCTTCAGTGACTTTTAGATATAGTAGATGACACTAAATGGCAATATTTTGTTCACAACTTTATTCAACATATTTTGCCATATAATTTAGAAATCATAAATCACATACTTTATGGAACATGTTATTAGAAATATTCGGCAACCTTTAATGCCACAATTCTATTCCATAGTTACTATTTTATCTTCCTATAACAAAGACACCTAATAAAACATTTCAAAGGATTCCCAAGCCAGTACCAGGGACTGAATGCCATGAAATATTGTGTATGCCTTCTCCAGCCACTAATTTTATTGAATGATAAAACTTTATGTGGATTGACATTCCTGACAACCACAAAGAAATGAGACAACAGATTATCAATTTATGTTCTATTTTCATAATGTAGGTGGGATACCACATGTGCAGCAATGTTTCATTCTAGGTGATAAATGTATGGTTTTAAGATGCCCATTCAAATGACAGGTCATTTATGATAACTTTATCTGCTCATAGTAATACATTGACCTAGAAATAGCATCCACTGCTTTAAATACCACATTAGGATTGTTAATGTTATTTATAAACTCTATTTCTAAAGTTGAGAGGAAAGTTTTTACTTTCTGAGTCAATTATTTGTGACTTTGGTTTAATTGTCCAACTAAGTGCGTATTAGAAGCTATATGACTAAATTTTCCAAGCGTCTTAGGAGAAAACAAATTCAGAATCCCTGTAATTTATACTAGTGCTTATTGATCCTCAATTTTTACAGAAATCATCTAGTGATCTTATCCAATTTCATAATCTAATTCAGTGGATTTGGAATAGGCCTGAGATTCTGCACTTCTAATAAAATCCCTGAAGTCAGGCCACCAATCCATAGTGCATAATTTGAATAGCAAGTATCTAATTTATCATCATACAGGTAAGGCAAGTCTTAAAAATTAGAAGATAATTTAATGAAGCTTTTATAATATAGTAAATCTTAAATCCTGTGGGGAAGTAAAAGAAAAAAATAACATTGTGACAGGAAATGACACTGCATGGTAGAGCAGCTAAAAACATTTAGGCTTTTATCATCACTCTGCAGCACTAGCTATAGATTGTTTTTGTTCCTCTCTGCCCACCCACAGCTCACCTTAAATCCATTCTGCAAACTCTGTGTAAAGTGGGATCAAATTTGGAGGAGAAGAGGCTAATAAACCTAGATGGAAATAAAATTTACATCTTTATTTATATTAACCTCTAACATTTCCTTCAATTATGATGTAGACAACTTACATTTGTAATAGCAGTGTCTGAAATTTTGGCAGTTTAGACCTCATAGACATAATACAATGTATGGACCACTACAAAATTATTATAGTTAGTACAATAAAATAGTATCGATCATTATATTACATATTTTAATATTCTAACTGTATTATTATATAATTTCTTTTATAAGTCTTTGTATTTTATTTTCTGCATTTTAAAGCATTTTTTCTTAGAAGGAATTCCTGAGTGTTATCAGACTGCCAAAGGGATTCATGTCGTAAACATTCTTCTCAACCATAACCTATGTCTTCTGTATCTCTTCTAACTCTGGTTAGATTCTAATTCACGCAACAACAATCCTGATGCTCCCTCACCCATTCACAGGTTGGGCGAGGCTTTTGCCCTTAATTCTCCCATAGTACCTTCTGCATATCAGCATAACAGTGTTTACCAGTTTCTTTTGAAAGTATACATCCTTGCATGTATCTCTACCATACTCCAAAAGTGACAAAAGGAAGGAAACATAACTATTCTTCAGGTATCTTCTACATCTGGCACATAATAATCACTTTGTACATTACTATTGGACATTTTAAGAATGAAAATAAAACTTGATGTGTAATTTAAAAAATGCATAAAAATTGAATGGGGTGCAGGGGAACACTTCCAGGAAGAAATAACATACTTTGCAATATTTAAGTGTATCAAATCAGCACATTGTATACCTTAAACTTGCACAATGAACAATGTTATATGTCAATTATATCTCAAAAAAGATGGGGGAAAAAGAAGATATGGAGAACAGTGTTAAGGCAAGCCTGCTTGAAAGATCAATAGTCTATTGTATAATTGGAGAGGTGGAGGCAACATGTTGGGTCCCACTGAAAGTGAGAAGTCTTAATTGGGTTATAAGTTCATTCCTGTCATAACAGCTCATTGATCTTCACTGACTCCCTACCTAGGAGGTAAAAAAAAAGAAAGGGAACTCCCTATTAATTCACTCCTTTAATTAGAGCAAGTCTACTCTATGAAGAGTTAGAAGTTTGTTTTTTAACCATTTGGTGAATACAAGACAGCGATTGCTTTATACTTTCTCCAGGTAACAGTTTAACTTCAAAGTTTCCAGATGCTCTGAAAATACAAATATTTACTAGTACTCCATTTATTATGTTGACTCATTCAGTTGGAAGACATTTAGCATCTTAACTGATTGAGAATATACTCATGAACCAAAAAATTAAAAATCAGCAAAAATTTTAACGGGCAGGCACTGAATTAATGGGAGAAGCTTTATTTAACCACCACTAACAATTCACACTAGAAAAGTATATGGGAACTCAGAAAAAATTTCCCCACCGCTGTTTTTACTACCCTCTTCTAAGCTACCATCAATGATTGTCTAGTTTATAAAAGAGTCATCCAACTGGTCTTCCTGATTCCTTCATGGCATATTTTCATCTCTTCTCAACACAATATCTAGGGTTAGTCTTGAAAAATACATAAAAGCCAACATTTCTACAATGTCTGCTCAATGCCCTAAACACTTGATCTCATCTCTTCTTTCCCCTTATCTCACTCTTCTGCAAGCACAATGACCTTCTTGTTGCCCCTTAAATCCACCAAGCTTGCTTCTGCCTTCCGGTCATTTCCCTTGCTTTTTTCTGTATACATGGAGAGGTCTTCCCTCTGATCTCTACACAATTCGCTTTGTCACTGACTACAGGTATTTGCTCAAAAGTCGCTATCTGAATAAACCTTCCATGAAACAGATTTTTAAATATATTATCCTTATCATTCCTGGGAGCCCTTACCCACCCTCCCCCCCGACTTTAATTTCCTCTATAGTACTTATCAATAATTGAGATGCCATCTGTATTTTGCAAATGTCAACCTTATTCTACATGAATATAAGCTTCATAAAAACATTACAGAGGCAGAGCAGCATTGAACAGACTGTCAAACTACAGCGGAAAGGCAGGGGAGGGTTGGGGGTAAGAGATTAACCGAAGGACTTGTATGCATGCATATAAGCATAACCAATGGACACAAGACACTGGGGGGTAGGGAAGGCTTGGTGAAGGTCAAGGGGGAAAAAGGAGACATATGTACTACTCTTTGTAATACTATAAGCAATAAAACAAAATTAAAAAACAAAAAAGATTCCTTATTCTCATTTTTTATTGTTGTTTACTGCTGTATCCCCAAAATGTAGATCAGTGCCTGTTCTCTACAGTAGACTGTATATACTCTTTTTCATAGAATTGAAGGAAGAAAATAAGAAAGCAATCAAGAAGGAAACAAAGAAAGAAGAGGTCCATGTGTGAAGCACTGATATATAAATGCATATAAATTATTGGTTCTGTAAAAATGTCATTGAAATCTTGATAGGGATTTTACTGAATCCATAGATGGCTTTTGGTGATAGTGACATTTTAACAATATTAAATCTTCCAATCCATGAACACAGAATAGCTTTCCATTTATTTGTACATTCTTCAATTTCTTTTATCAATGATTTGATTTCAGAATAAAGATCTATCACCTTCTTAAATTTATTCTTTTTTTTGTTTTTCATGCTACTGTAAATGGGATTTTTTCTTAGAAAAAACTTTTGTTAGTGTACAGAAACACTAATGAATTTTGCATTTTAATCATGTATCCTGAAACTTGATTCATTGATTAGCTCCAAGTTTTTTGGTTGAGTCATTAGGATTTCCTATATTATAAAATAATTTCACCTTCAAAATAAACAAATTTTCTTATTTTCAATTCTGATACCTTATTGCTTGAGCTAGAACTTCTAGTCCTATATTGAATAGGAGTGGTGAGAGTAGACACTTTTGTCTTAGTCATAATCTTAGAGGAAATGCTTTCAATCTTTAACATTGAGTATGATTCTAGCTGTGCATTTGTCATACTGGCAACCACTTATAGGAATGTCAAGTCTATTTCTTGAGCAAATAATAATTAATGTAGCTCTTAAATATTGTAAAAATTAAATGTGTGTCTCTTTGAGTTGGTAATTTTAAAATATCCACATGCATACTCAGTTCATAAACACAAGGACACAAAAATTGGTTTAAATCATGTGTCTACCTGTGACATAAAAGACATCTATACCATTTATTTTCTTAGCTCTAAAATCAGGGTCCAACTTTTTAGAAAGTGATATGTAGGACAGACTGGCTGAATACAGGTTTCCCCTCACTCCTATATCCACAGACTTATCTAATACCCACTGATTTTCTCAGAATCAAACAGCCGAATCCTAGAAAATGACCTCCTCCTCATTGCAGGACTTATTACACCAATCTTCTCTCTCACTGAATCTCTTAATATTTATATATCTTGTATATTTGGCCTAATTTAATTCAAGTAAAATTAATTGCCCTATACAAACATTGTTTAAAGAACTGTTCATGTTCTTCCTTATTCTTAATGAAATAAAAAAGAGTAAAAAAAATTACATGGTACATTATTCTGCTTTAACTTTGTAAAACTTTAAAATTGTTCAGTTTACTGCAAACTGAGACACACAGAGACCTGCAGCTCATGCGAGTATATTGCTAGAGTACCTCTCTAAACACTTCTCACTGTGAGGAAACATCTATCTGGATAAAGTCTAATAAACTAAAAATCATTTTATCCAGCTGCTACCCATTTAGATTGAAGCAATATTGAAACTGCAGTTCAGAGACTAGTATAATCCAGATATCTGAAACCACATTTCTAAATTCCTAAAAGTCTAAATTAATCTCCAGAGTCAATATCCTCTTTCTGTTTTCTATCCTTTTCCCTAGATTCTGCATGTTCTCTTAAATGTGCTTCCTTCTCTCTCATCTGATCTTTTAAGCATAAACTTTCCTCTCATGAAGTAGTATGGCTCTTAGAAACACATACAAAGAGGAAAATATGTTACAGGTGTATCAGATTAACCAATTACATTTTTAATAAAGTAACTATTATACAAAAATGGTTATTAGGACTTAGAAGGGGAAATAAAGACATAGGAAACAAGAGACAATGTTCATATAATGAATATATGTTAATATATGCCACACTTTTAATTCATGCTAACTCAAAAGAACATGGAGATAACAGGATATGAGTAATAAGTAGTATCTGTTTGAGCAGATCTAAAACAAGAATCTGAGTGTATGTAGTTTATTTGGGAAGTACAGGAAATGCCTGATGGGCAGTGGATACATAAAAGTGGAGAAAATTAAGGAAGGATGTGATGATAAGCAAGTTAACAGAGTAGTTGAACTGAAATTGATCTTGTGTGAAACTCTGAAAAAGATGTAACATTCACATCTCAGAATGTTTGCACTGAAATTGTTAGGGGACTCCTGAGAATCATTGGTTGAGGTTGCTTAGAGTGTCAATTCCCTAGATCCTTCTGGCTTGCTACGTGTGTGAACAGAGCATCCACTGAAGGTTCCCAGGGGTATAAAATTAAGCACAGAGATGGAGATCCTGGCAGAAGGGTACTGAGTGACTCAAGAGTCTGACAGGGAGGGGGAACTTCATAGAGGAGAAAAACAGCTGTATCTTAAATGATGAGTAAGAGGAAGTTACTATGTAGAGAAGAGTGGTAATCAGTGGATAGAGAAAAGGAACAGAAAACATTTCACAAAGGCAGGGGTTCAGTATTTTCCTTAATGTTTGGTACTTTGATTCCCTGGAAATTCTTCTGATAGTCACTACAGGTGGTAAGTCACCTGAGAACTCTGAAGCACACAGATTTAAAGAATTTCCTAGATTATTAATCTCTGCAGTGTAGACAAGTGAGCGTGGTCTATTATTTTTAAAAGGCTCTATCAACTCAAGGATTGGAAGACAATATTGTAAACATGATCATTATCCACAAATTGATCAATGGATTCAATGCATTTCCAATCAAAATCCTGGCTGCAATTTTTTTTGGAGTGGGCGTAAAAATTGACAAGCTCATTTCAAAATTTATATAGGAAGGCAAGGGAGCTAACTAGCTGAAGTAATTTTGCAAAAGAATAAATTTAGAGGACATATGCTACCTGGTTTTAAGATTTATCATAAAGGGACTGTGGGCAACACAGCACTGGGATAATTTAGGTGTACAGTACAGTGGTTTCATAATCATAAAAAGTTTACAAAGAGTTTCCCCTGATATATGCAGTTCCCACCAGTTACCATATATAGTTATTACAAAATTATTGAGTATATTCCCTATGCTGTACTTTACAGGCAGTTTCAGTTACTTGCAAATGAGGTCTCCTTGCTTCATTTGGGGCCAGGTTGTGCACTGGGCCTACTGCTAAACTGGAGAGTAGGTGTTGGGCCTGAGGTGAGTGAAAACACCACAAAATGTGTTGTTCTTACCAAAAATAAGACCCCTTTTTTGAATAAGAATCCCCGTGGTTGCTGAAATAGGTTAATTTTCAGAGTTTAAGAAAGCTGAATTTGACAGTTATTGCCTAGTTTTTGTCTTGTTATTTTTGCTTTTATGGAAGGGCAGACTTTCTAATTTATTTATTTATTTATTTATTTATTTATTTATTTATTTATTTACATTTCTTTATTGGTCAAGGTATTACAAATGTGTCCTCATCCCCCCAATAACCCCAAACCCTCCCCCTGACTCATGCTCTCATACCCCTGTTGTCTGAGTCCATGGGTTTGGCTTATATGCATGCATACAAGCCCTTTGGTTGATCTCTTCCCCTTACTCCCACCCTCACCTACTTTTCCTCTGGGGATTGACAGACAGATCGCTGTTTCACTGTCTCTCGATCTGTTTTCTTACTCTGTTATTTTCTTAAGTCACATTTAAAGTTAGTGATGTCTTTTAACAAGAAAAAGTTTTCAATTTTGAACAAATCCAACATTTTTAATTTTCTGTTTTTTTTTATGGTTTTATTTCTAAGGATTCTTTGCCTAGCCATTGGTTATACAAAATTTCTCTTATGTTTTCTTCTAGAAATGTTATGATCTATAATTCTTTTGAATGAATTTTTACTTTTGGTCTGAAAAATACCAAAATTTTATCCACATGGATATTCAGTTATTCCTGTACACATTATTGAAAAGACTTTTTTTTTCTCCATTGAATTACCTTGGCATATATTTTGAAAATCAGTTGACTATAATATGTGTGTCTCTGCTTCATGGTGTATAAATTATACTCCAATAAAACTATAAAGAATGCCATTAATAATTCCCCTCATGACTTACAGTATACATTTTGGCATTGTAAGTCTGCTTCTCTTCCAATCAAGAGTTGGAATTCATTTTCCAACCTTTGGTTTTGGATTTAACCATGTACTTTGTTTGGATCAAGTAGATGATAACAAATGTGACATATCCAGATGCTACTGGGAGATTAGACCATCCCTGCAGTTGGCACCAGAGTCAGACTTTCCTAGAACATTCAGCCCCAACTGAGACAGGCCATAAATAAATAATCACACAGCCAACAAATAAACCTCAAATAGTAGTTAATCACAATTTTTAACCACTGTTGGGAATGATTCTTTACATAGCCAGCAGTAACCGACACGGGATATAAGCTGTTTTAATAAGAATCAAGATTTCTAGAAATTACCTCATAACAGGTAATTCTGCTGTGTGAAAAAGAGTCCATGTTATATCTGAAATGCACATTAATTCACAAATATTTCTTTCACCTTATGCCACCTCTGAGTTATGGCATTGAGGTGTCAAGCATCCTGTACAGTTAGCTTAAAAGGGGAAATATATCACTAGCTAATTAAATATTACTTGAAAGTCATGTATCTAATAACATTATTATTCTCTTCATAGAGTCTCCAATGTCTTGATGTAAAGGTACTTTGGTCAGGTTATTTCCATTTTTTGTTCTCAACATCATGCTTATTGGAGGGTATTTTAAAATAAAATTCATGCTCTTTAGATATATAATCCTATGAGTTTCAACAAAATGTATTCAGTTCTTAATTTCTATAAAATCAAAATATAAAATATTTCCATCAATTCAAAACATTCTCTTGTACCCCACTGTGCTATTTTTTAGTCCTATTTCCAACTGTTAGGAACCACCAATCTGGTTTCTCTTCCTATAAATTGGTCTTTTCTACAATGCTCATATAAATTGAATCATGCAGTATATAGCCTTTGGTATCTAGATCCTTTCACTTAGCTTTTGAGAGTAACCTACTAGCATTAGTTTATTGTTTTTTTATTGCCACATAGGTACATTCTTTTAAAAAAGTTTTATTGCAGTAAACAAAGAAAATTGCACAAACATGTACAACACTATGATTTAACACAAAAGTAACAGATAGATGTCAGCATCACTAGGCCAAGAGAAGTAGTCAATTAACAGCACAGCAAAAGTCCCAGTGGTATATGGGATCTTAAACTCAAGATCCATCCTCTACTGCAAAGGTAGCAAGGATACTCATATCTAATCTAATAAAAGCATAATATTAAAATTGACCATTTCTTTGGGATGCCTAAGCCACGCCCACCAGCCTATCAGAGCAGCTGTATGCAAATTAACCCAGCCAAGATGGCGGC
This sequence comes from Murina feae, assembly GCA_004026665.1. Lineage (NCBI taxonomy): Eukaryota > Metazoa > Chordata > Mammalia > Chiroptera > Vespertilionidae > Murina > Murina feae. The sequence continues at coordinate 13,898 of PVJC01005890.1, read as the reverse complement.
TGCAGGGTGGAAAGCAAGGCGGCGGGGGCCGGGGGCCTGCTTGGTGGCTCCCCAGGCCCCTTGCAGGGACCAGGGATTGGGAAAGAGGCGGTGGGGGGGGGGTCAGCGGTCTGCTTGGTGGCTTCCCAGGCCCATTGGGGGCACCAGGGAGTGGGAAAGCAAGGCTGCAGGGGCCAGGGGCCTGCTTGGCAGCTCCCCAGGCCCCTTCCAGGGATTGGGGAGCAGGAAAAGGCTGGCCTAACCATGAGGCGGGGTTTTCCCAGATTTCCAGTGGCTGGAGGAAGATGGGCTATAGGCAAGCTTGGGAGGCAGGCAGCATCCATCCCTGGCCACAGCTCAAAAAAGAGAACAACATGCAGGGGAGGGCAGGAGTCTGAGAGATCAACACAGCAGGGTGCCTGATCCAAGCCTCCATGGTGTGCCTAGAGGCAGGTCCCCAGCAGATAGACATACACAGGAGGACTGCTCTGAGCCTCAGATGAGGCTGGGGGCAGGCCCCCAGTGGCAACACACACTCACACACACACACACACACACACATACACACAAAAGGTTCCTGGCAGACTGGGGCCATCATAGGACATCCACTGAAGTGTTCCAGACTGTGAGAGGGGGCAGGCTGGGCTGAGGGACCCCCACCCTCCCCCCATGCACGAATTTTGTGCACCGGGCCCCTAGTTTTTATATAATAAACTAGGGGCCCAGTGCACAAAAATTTGTGCACTTGGGGGATCCCTCAGCCTGGCCTGTGCCCTCTCGCAGTCTGGGACCCCTCGAGGGATGTCCACCTGCTGGCATGCCTGGCCAGCCTCGGTGAGGGGCTGATGTCTGTGTGAAGGCTGGCCAAGCCCCCAGTGGGGACCCTCACCCCATGGGGGTGTGGCCAGCCTGAGTGAGAAGCTGAGGGCCATTTTCAGGCTGTCCACAGCTCCCGTTGACCCAATGTCCCAGCGAGGCTGGCTGGAATCAGGTTTCTGGGGTTTATTTATCTTCTATAATTGAAACATTGTTGCCTTGAGCATAGGCCCAGCCAGCCTAGGCAGGCAGTTTCAACTCCATTGGTGGTGCAATGGAAGCCTCCTGTTTGCTCTAACTCCGTGGCTACTGGCTGCCATCTTGGATGGGTTAATTTGCATACAGCTGCTCTGATTGGTCATGGGCGTGGCTTGTCTGGTGGGCATGGCTTGTGGGTGTAACAGAGTGAGGGTTAATTTGCATATTACTCTTTTATTAGATTAGATTATATATATATTTCAGAGAGAAAGGAGGAGGGAGATAGAGATAGAAACATCAATGATGAGAGTCATTGACCAGCTGCCTCCTGCACACCACACACTGGGAATTGAGCCCAGAATCCAGGCATGTGCCCCAACCGGGAATCAAACCATGACCTCCTGGTTCATAGATTGATGCTCAACCACTGAGACATGCTGGCTGGACAGGATACTGATATTTAAAACCATACTTCAGCAGAATGGTGGACTAGAATGAAGACTAGAAGGCTCTAAGCTCTCATTCCTCCACAGAAACAAAGTTGAAGGTTTACATTATAAGATTGCAAATTTTATAATTTTACACACACACACATGTTATTCAGCCATAAAAGGAATGAAACTCTGACAAATAATACAACATGAATGAATCTTGAAAACATTATGCTAAGTAAAATAAGTCAGACTCAAAATGTCAAATATTATATGATACCAATTTTATGAGTTACCTGAAATAAGTAAATCCATATAGGCAAAAAGCTGAATAGAGGTTACCAGGAGCTGAGTTGGAGGGGGAGTGGTTGATTGGGATTTATTGTTTAACTAGAGGCCTGGTGCAGGAATTTGTGCATGGGTGGGGTCTGGTCAGCCTGTCCCGATCGAGACCAGGCCCGCCGGGGAGAGAGGCCACAGGCAATTGACCGGATGGTCCTGCCACTGATCAGGGTGGGGGAGCCAATCAGGGGTGGGGCTGTCCAGGGAGAGGGGTCACCAGCTGGCCCCACCCTCCGGTCGAACTCCCAGTTGCTTTCTGTCAAACTCTTGGTCAAAGGGACAATTTGCATATTAGCTTTCTATTATATAGGATGAGCTCAGAGCTTATTTTTGGGATTATGTAAAGTTCTGGAAATGAAGAGTGGTGATTACTGAGGAACAGTGTCATTGTACTTAATGCCATTGAAATGTACAATTAAATATGGTTAAATTGGTAAATTTTGTTATGTATATTTTACAAGAAAAAATATTTGCCTTATTTTAAAAGTATGTAAATTGAGTCACACAGGCTGTTATTTACACAGTTCATCCATGTTAATACATACAGTTGTTGTCCATTCACTTTCATTGTTGTATAGAATTCCACTCTGTGGATAGTGTACTATTTACATATCTATTCTACTGCTAATAGATATTTTGGCTCTTTCCAGCACTAGGCTATTACACAGAATGATGATGTGAAGCAATATTTTAGCTTCTATAATAGGAGAAACCCTTTACTTATTGTAATTACAAGTTGTAGATAAATGGGATAAAATACCATAATTATTCTCAAAGGTTAAGAGAGAAATCTTAAAGAACCTTATACATGGTATATTTATAATATCTTCAATTTATATCTAAGGCAGTCAATATCTGCCTTTCATAAATTCTCAGCTTTGTTCATACCTGATTGCTGTGTGTGAGAAAAATTAAATACTTCCCACATATACTGTTTTGTTGCCACAAATGCCAAATAGAGTGTTATGAAAATTAAGTTCAAAAGTTCAAGAGGAGTAAGGCTATTTCTCTGAGTTAAGTAAAATTCTTCCTCTTTCAAGACTCAGACAAGTACTGTACCTTCAGGCAATATTTAAGTATTATAATAGAGATTTACATATATAAGTATATTAATGTATACAGACAGTTTTATGGCTAATTAAGCAACAATTATTAACTACTAGAGGCCCAGTGCACAAAAATTTGTGCACTCAGGAGAGGTCCCTCAGCCCGTCCTGTGTCCTCTTGCCATCTGGGAACCCTCAGGAGATGTCCACCTGCTGGCTTAGGCCCACTCCCCAGGTGATTGGACCTAAGCTGGCAGTCCGACATCCTTCTGGCAGCCCAAGAGACCTCGGGGGATGTCCACTTGCCAGTGGGAAGCAGGCTGAAGCTGCAGTCGGACATCCTTAGCGCTGCTGAGGAGGCAGGAGAGGTTCCCACCACCACAGCTATACTGGCAACTGTCATCTTGGCTTGTGGCTGAGCAGAGCTCCCCCTGTGGGAGTGTACTGACTACCAGGGGCAGCTCCTGCATTGAGTGTCTGCCCCCTGATGGTCAATGTGTGTCATATTGACCAGTCATTCCCAGTTGTTTTGCACTTAGGATCAATTTGCATATTATTATTTTATTATATAGGATATCTGTCTTTTCCAGTAGAAAATTTTATATAATTTTCAAGTTTTAGAATTCTTCTAAATTTTTATTTCTATTGCATTTTACAAGAAAGGTTGTCAATGGCATCCTGTCAAATATGTGTATAATAACACATTTAATTTTCTTTCTCCAGGTTATTACAAAATTACCTTTCCAGAAGTGAGAAAATACCAACTTCTTAGAAAGCATTTTCTTCAGTTAAATTAGTTTTGAAACCTTATTGCCTCCACTTTAGGCTAAATCTGTTAACATTGGCATGTCTATGCAAACACTTCAATGATGATGATTTGGATAACTTTCAATTCTAAAGTTAATCAGTTTGGAACACCTGATCTGCCTGGTATCCATGGATACCATAGGATAATCACAGCATGTTCCATCATCTGAGTAAATTCATATGAATAGAGATAACTATATTAATTAGCAATACAGAAAAGTTTAGCCAAAACAAAGAGAAGGGTAAGTACATATTTTTAAATCAAGCTTGTAATTGATGCAATGTTAAAAGTTTTTCCTGCATGTCACATAGTACTAAATATATAAAGCATTGGTGTTTAAGGAGTAATTAGAACTTTATTTTCAGTATTAGTAGAACAAGGTAAATAATGAAAGATACATGATTAGCAAATGAGCTCTAATGAGTCAAAGGCTAGATATACTACTTTTACCTGGTCAAGTTGGAATGAAATTTAATTTCAATATACTAATCACTTAGCATTTGTGCAAATAAAATAGTTTCTAATATTCAATAAATTTAAATGTGCACAAATGATATCCGTGCATTCCCATGGGTAAGATTAATTATAAGTTTTGTTACTGCAATCTATAAGCTAACCTTGGTATTTCTACCTTTGTAATACTTAAGATGATAGAAATGAGATCAACTGATTATTAGTGCTTGAGCATTTGCTCAAAATGAATTTTAAGTAATTATAGAAATGGCAATAGAGAACTTTTGCAGTCTTAGGACAAAGTAACTATTAATCACTTTCTCCAATAATCTAATTTCAAACACTAAACTTATATTATTGTTTAAAATGTTATGATTTATTAGAAACTATCAGATGCTAGATAACTTTCTTCAAAAAATTATCTTTATTGTTGAAAGTGTTGCATGTGACTCTTTTTCTTACCCCCATTGATCCCCACCCTTCACCCCACTCCCAATATAAAATTATTCTGGCACACTTGTGGACTTTATTTATTAAATAGAGGCCCAGTGCACAAAAATTTGTGCACTCGCGGGGGGGGGGGGTTCCCTCAGCCTGGCTTGTGCCCTCTTGTAGTCTGGGAACCCTCGGGGGATGTCCACCTTCTGGCTTAGGCCCGATCCCCAGGCGATCGGGCCTAAGCTGGCAGTCAGACATCCCACTGGCAGTCCAGGAGCCCTCAGGGGATGTCCACTTGCCAGCATTTGGACACCCTTAGCACTGTTGAGGAGGTAGGAGAGGCTCCCACAACCACCACTGTACTGGCAGCCATCAGCCTGGCTTGTGGCTGAGCAGAGCTCCCCCTGTGGGAGTGCACTGACCACCAGGAGGCAGCTCCTGCATTGAATGTCTGCCCCTGGTGGTCAGTATGTGTCATAGTGACCAGTCATTCCCAGTCATTCTGCTGCTAGTGTCAATTTGCATATTACCCTTTTATTATATAGGATAGAGGTCTGGTGCCTAGGTGGGGGTTGGCTGGTTTGCCTTGAAGGGTGCCCCAGATCAGGATGGGGATCCCTGATGGGGTGCCTGGTCAGCATGGGTGAGGGGCTAAGAGCTGTTTTGAGGCGGGCCACATCCCCTTCAGGGAGGGGGGGTCCTGCTTGGGTGCCTGATCAGCCTGGGTGAGTGGCTTATGGTTTTTTGCAAGCTGGCCACAGCCCCTTCAGGGTGGGTGTCCTGCTGGGGTGCCTGGCCAGGCTGGGTGAGGGGCTGATGGCTGTCTGCAGGCTGGACACAGCCACTTCAGGGTGGATGGTACTGCTGGGGTGCCTGGCCAGTTTGGGTGAGGGGCTGATGGCTGTTTTCAGGCTGGCCAATCCTACCAGCAGGGACCCTCACCCTGTGAGAGTGGGGCCATCCTGGGTGAGGAGCCATTGGCTGTTTGCAGGCTGGCCACAGCTCCCAGCAACCCAAGCTCCCAGCAAGGCTGGCTGGAAGCAGGTATCTCAGGTTTATTTATCTTCAATAATTGAAACTTTGTTGCCTTGAGCAGAGGCCACAGTCGGCTTAGGCAGGCAGCTTCCTCCATTGCCAGGGCAATGAAACCTCCTCTTTGCTCTATCTCTGTGGCTGCTAACCACTATCTTGGTTGGGTTAATTTGCATATAGTCACTCTGATTGGCTGGAGGGCATGGCTTGGGATGTAGCAGAGTGACACAATTAGCATATTACTCTTCTATTAGATTAGATTATATCAGTCATTTATCCAAAGTCAGATATAGCCCCCAGAAAGTATGTAAAACAGCCTGACAAATATAGCTACAGAGCTCTTGGCGGTAGACAGGAAGTGGTTAGTGTTAAGATATGTGGTAGAAATAGCACATATCTTAGCAAACATTCTATACTCTCCACTTCAGTCATAGTTTTGTGGACAACACATTTGATCATCTCCTTTTATCACCTATATCCACTGGTTTGCCATTAAAAAATCATTTATAATAATTACATTATTATAAATCTTGAGGCTTTTTGAGTTTTCTTAATTTTTTCTCAATTACACAGTATTATTTTCAGCATAAATAGTGCCTGATGTGGAGGAGTCCAACAATGATGTTTTCCAGGGCAATGTGATTGATTACTCTGTTTAATGATTCTGAAACAACCTTTATTTCCTACATTGCGTTTAGGGAGATGTTACTAGTTATTTACATTATTATTAGTTTTCTGTTGTCAAATCAATTTCAAAAATCCAGCTAACTCTATTTCTTGGACATTAACAGAGCCTACTGAACTTTCTCAATTATATATATACTAGAGGCTTGGTGCATGAAATTTGTGCATGGGGGGGTCCCCTCAGCCCAGCCTGCAACCTCTCCAATCTGGGACCCCTTGGGGGATGTCCCACACACAATTCTGGACTGCTGGCTCCTAATTGCTCACCTGTCTGCCTGCCTAGTTGCCCCTAACTCCCACCCCCCTCTGCTGGCCTGGTCAGCCCTAACTGACCCCCCTGCCAGACTGTTGGCCCTTAACTTCTCCCCTGCTGGCCTGGTTGCCCCCCACTGCCCCCCCCACCAACCTGGTCACCCCATGCAGCCTACTTGTTCAGTGGTTTGGTCATCCCTCACTAATCCCCTTGCTGGCCTGGTTGTAGGCAGTCATCTTGTGAGGGCATGAGGGTCAATTTGCTTATTACCTCTTTATTATATAGGATACATAATGCATACTTTTATTTAACCTATATACTCCTAAACATATTTGAACTTATATTCCCCTTTCATTAAATAGCTGTTATTATTTAAAAAAATACTGGAGAATTCTAGTCTGGAAAAATATGCTTTTCAAGTTTTTGTCATGTTCCAAAGATTATTAACAATTACTAAAAATATAAAAAAATAAAAGTATACCCCAATACTCAGTGGCATAAAATAATCACCATACATAAAGTAGCTGTGTTTGGGCTGATCTGATTGGGGTCAGATAAGTCAGCTATACTCCATGTGTCTTTCATCTTCCTTAAGACTAATGAGTTAGCAGGGGCAAGTTCATTTCGTATTGATAGAAGAGGCATGAAGGAGCAAAAAGGAATATTAAAGCCTAGGTTTGGAACTGGCACACTTTTACAATTGCTTCATTTTATTTTGAATACAAGTCATATGACCAAGTGCAATGTTAAGGGTGTAGAGAAATATAATCTGTGTTTAGGGAAGAACTATAAAGTCACATGGAAATAAGAAAAGGTGGCCCTAGTCAGTTTGGCTCAGTGAATGGAGCATCAGCCTACAGACCAAAGGATTCAGGGCTTGATTCCAGTCAAGGGCATCTACCTCAGATGCAGGATACTTCCCTGCTCGGGCCTTGGTCAGAGCGCATACAGGAGGCAACCAATCTATGTGTTTCTCTCACATCAATATGATATTTCTCTGTCTTTCCCTCTCTCTTTCACTTTCTCTAAGAAATCAATGGAAAATATCTTTGGGTGAGGATTAATAAGAAAAGGGAAATGAGAAAGGGTATAATGTTAGGATCAATAATAAAATTATCACAATTCTTTTCTCTCATTTCAGGTTGTCAGCTGTCAATTTATATCCGTGTCATTGTTATTGCTCTTAATGTATTTCTAGTAAGACTTAGGTTGAGAAAATAATCACAAAAATATATTCAGAGTAAAAATAGATCAATTCACAACAGAGACTATTTGGTTGTTTTCTTATGAATACAATCCATCATATGCAGTGGATAAACTTAGCATATAGTATCTGTTTACTTCCTGGTTAATGACACCTGGAAAAAGATGTGTGAGACTTAGGTAAATGGAATATTTTTTTCTATCAATATTTACTTCTTTTTCATATTGGTAATTTTTCTTTGCTTAATTTATAATTACTATTCAAATAAGGACAGGTCATGAAAGAAATCAATGCATGACAAATTTGAAGAACCACTTAAATAGATATAAACTAAACAACTCTGGAGATCACAAGGATATAGCATAGACTATTATTGTATTTTAAATTATTCATTTTATCCTTCCATGTAGGTAGAGTTATATGTCTTTACCCTACTGACTTTGGCTTTTTGGCCCATGGAATATGAGCAAACACAATATTTAAAATATCTAAACAAAAATGTTTAGAGGATTTACTAATTTCCAACAGTCGTTTTCCTCTCAGTCCTCTGCATGAAATTACAAAATTCCAAGTTGGAATTCACTTTTCAGTCTCGAAATAAAAGACATATGAAGTGAACATATATCCCAATCCACAGTCTGAAATGAGTTGTGCAATAGGTATGTGCCAAGAGAGAAAAAGAAATACCTGTTTTTACAGGATACTGTGATTTTATGGTTGCTTATTACATATCATAATCTTAAAAATAGACTAACGCATTAGATTAGTATATGAGTGTGTGGGAATTCTTAATTAGACTGCAACTGAGTGCTAAATGAACAGAGAATAACAAAGACTTAGATGACTAAAAGGAGCATACATCCCCTTTTTAACCATTTTACTGTTGGTTTTGTGACCTGCTCAAGTTTTGCTATTCTTGACATCTTATTCAAAACTGAAATACGAGCTAAATGGGGCACGTATCTGAATTACTGGTATATTTTTAAAAATACTTTTGTCCCATTATACCAATAGAATATAAATACACCTTAAGAATTCCAGTGTCTTGGCTTTATATTTCATGTTTTAGGTTTCTCTCTCACAGTTAGAAGAAGCCCATGATAACGGTGAGACATGATTTTTTACACACTGCTTACACAACTTAGTGTCTTTAAGAACTCTGTTGTATTTTTTTGGTAACAAACTGATTGCACATTTATAATCTTTTCCATCTGCACTAACTATACTCTCCATGTACTTAGTTTTCAATCTCAGACTGAGTGGGCCCAATCAATTTTTCTCAATATGAACATTTATGAGTACTGTATTACCAAGAAAATGTTAAAGTACTTCATTTGTTATTTTAAGCATGTTTCTGCATTTGAATAATTAAGGTACTATACACATAGCTTAATGTATTTTGCATTGTGTATTATCATTATTGGTAAAGAGATTAAGCTTAAGGTTCCTATGGGACAATAGTTCTTAACTGTTAAAGATTAGCCACCCCTTTGAAAATATAACAATATATCCTCTATTCCCCAGCTATGGGCAAGAAGCAAGGCTGAAATTATGGAGGAAATAAGGGAGTATAGGAAACTCCACACAGGCCTCTAAAATTAGAGCTAGGAGACACTTCGCTAGCTACTTCCTGAGTAGGGTTAATATTGGCCACCTCTTATTACAAAAGCCCAGCTTTTTAAGTTATAATATGCCCTATGAAAATATACATTATTTTACTTTCTGGAATTTTCTTGTAAAATATAGAAAAGAACATTTTTTAATACTTACCCGAGGACATGTTTTTATTGATTTTACAAAGAGAGGAATGGAAAAAGGAAGAAATATCTATTGGTTGTCTCCTGTACACAGCCTGATCAGGGATCCCACCCACAACCTTTTGGTGTACAGGACAATGCTCCAACCAACTGAGTTACCTGATCAGGCTAGAACACAATATTTTAATTAAAAACATACAGATTTATCTAAAACGCCCTAACCATGCACATAAAGTAATAGGTTACTCATCATTTCAGTTTTTGATGCTAGGTACTAAATCCCACACTTTAATTCATTGTATCCCTACATGAATATATGTCATTAGCTGCATACATTATTTTGACCTGAATTATGGAGGATTATATGGTATTATTGTTCACAAAGCTTGAAAAGTGTCTGAATCATTGTTATAACTCACTATGCACATGCAAATAATAATTTTATATAGATTTCTTGTCAGCATAAGGTACTTAAAATCATCTTACCTAATAATAGGCAAACATGTAAATTGACCGTCCTTTCGCTATGCTCACCAGCCAATCAGGCAAGTATGCAAATTAACCCAACAAATATGGCAGTTAATTTGCACATGTAGGCACAAAGCGGAGGAGCGGGAGCAGCAAAGACCAAAGGCTCTGGGGCCCAAGCAGCCAAGACTGGAGGTTCTGGTGAAAGCCAAGGCCTGGGTCCTGGGTGCTGGATGAACACTGGTGCCAGCATCCAGGGGAAGGGAAGGCCTATTGCATGAATCTCTTTGTGCAATGGGTCCCTAGTTTAAACTATAAAAGGGTAAGTGTTGCAGCCTGCTCCTGTACAAGGAGCAGCAGCCACATGAGCAGCCAGCCCCCATATGAGAAGCAGGAGCCCTGTGAGGAACCTGCCCATGTCTAAGGAGCAGCAGCCTTATGAGCAGCCCACCCATGTCTGAGGAGCAGAAGCCATGCAAACAGCCTGCCCTATCTGAGGAGCAGCAGCTCCACAAATAGCCCACCCACATCTGAGGAGCAGTAGCCTCTCATGGCCTGCCCACATCCAAGGGCCAGCAGTGTCATGAGTGGCCCACTCACATCCAAGAAATTGAAGCCCCATGCAGCACACCCCCATCTGAGGAGCAACAGCCCTGCAAGCAGCCCATCCCAATCTGAGGATCAGCAGCATAATGTGGCCTGCCCCATCTGAGGAGTAGCCGCCCTGTGAACAGCCTGCTCCCATCTGAGGAGCAGCAGTCTCTCGTGGTCTGCCCCATCCAAGGACCAGCAGACCCACAAGTGGCCAGCCCATGTCCAAGGAGCTGCAGGCCTATGCATCACACCCCAGTCTGAGAAAGAGCAGCCGAGAAAGCAGTCTGCCCCCACCAGCCAGAGGCACCACCACTGCTGTGAGCAGTGCCCACCAGAGGGGCCACCACCAACTGAGGAGCAGCTGCTGCCACAACCGCCCAAGGAGCAGCCGCAACCCAAGGAGTGGCTGCCACCAGAGCAGCAGACCCTGCACAACTCAACACTTAGGTCCTTCAGTGAGAGCAAAAATGGGTAGACAAAGTAACCCCAAAGGAAAGAAAAGGAGGAATCACCAGAAAAGCAGCTAAGGGAAGCAGAGGCATGCAACATGTCAGAAAAATAATTCATACACCAGATGGATGAAAAAAAATCAACAACTTATGTAAAAATTAAGAGAAAATAAAGAGTGATATAGTTGCAATAAAAACACCATGGAAAGTTTTAACAGTAGACTAGGAGAAGCAGAGGACCGAATTAGTGAATTAGAAGACAGGGAAGGAAAACATGCCCAAACTGAATGGCAATTGTAGAAAACAAATTAAAAGGGAGGAGGAGAGCCAAAGAGAGCTTTGGGCAACATGAAACAAAGCAACTTACAAATAATAGGGGTGCAAGGACGCCAGGAAGAGGAACAAGGGATAGAAAACCTATTTGAAGAAAAAATGTCATAAAACTTCCCTGATATGGGGAAGAAAAAAAATCACACAAGCACAGAGAGTCCCAAACAAGTAAAAGCCAAAAAGACCCACACCAAGACACATTGAAATTACAATGGCAAACACTCAGGAAAAAAGAGAATCTTAAAGAATCTGAGAGACAGAAAGTTACATACAAGGGATCTCCTATTAGATTATCAAATGATTTCTCAACAGAAACACATCAGGCTATAAAGCAGTGGTTCTCAAATTTCTGGCCCTTTAAATACAGTTCCTCATGTTGTGACCCAACCACAAAATTATTTTCATTGCTACTTCCTAACTGTAATGTCGCTACCGTTATGAATCATAATGTAAATATCTGATATGCAGGATGGTTTTAGGTGACCCCTGTGAAAGGGTCATTCGACCACCAAAGGGGTCATGACCCATAGGTTGAGAACCACTACCATAAAGGAATGGAAGGAAATGTACAAAGTGATGCAAAGCAAGGGACTGAATCCAAGAATCCAAGGCTATCATTCAAAATTGAAGGAGAAATCAGGAGCTTCACAGACAACAAAAGACTAAGGGAGATTATCACTATTGTGCCAACAATGCAAGAAATACTAAAGGGACTCGTGTAAAAAGATGTAAAAAAATATTAAAAAGGGAAAAGAAGGAACATGGGCAAAAAAATAAAAATGGCTATAAACAAGTATCTATCAATACTAACTTTAAACGAAAATGGACTAAATGCTCCAATCAAGACACCGAATGGCTAAATGGATAAAAAAACAGGGCCCATATATATGCTGTCTACAAGAGACCCACCTCAGAATAAGGGACTCACACAGTCTGAAAATAAAGGGATGGAAAATATCTTTCAGACAAATAGAAATGAAAACAAAACAAAATAAAAGGCTGGGGTTGCAATACTTATATCTCAAAAAGTAGACCTGAAAGAGAAGGCAATAACAAGAGATAAGGATGGCCACTTCATAATACTAAAGTGATCGATACAATAATAGGATATAACCCTGGTAAACATATATTCACCCAATGCAAGAGCACCCAAATACATTTTAAAAACCTCCTAGAAGATATCACGGGAGAGAGCAACAACAATACAATCATAGTAGGGGACTTTAATACCCTACTGATACCACTGGATAAATCTCTAGACAAAAAAAAAATCAGCAAAGAAACAGCAATCCTAAATGACTCACTAGATCAGATGGACTTAACTGACATCTTCAGAACATTTCACTCCAAAGTCACGGAATATACATTCTTCTCAAGTGCACAGGGGAAATTTTGAAAGACAGAGACCACATATTGGGTCACAGACAAAGTCTCTCCAAATTCAAGAAGATTGAAATCATACCAAGCATCTTCTCAGACCACAATGGCATGATATTAGAAATAAACTATAATAAAAACAATTAAAAAATCAAACACTTGGAACCTGAATTTCATGCTATTAAAAAAGATTCGGTTACCAAAGAGATCAAAGAAGAAATTAAAAACATCCTAGAAACGAATGACAATGAAAATACAACAATCCAAAATCTATGGGGCGCAGTGAAAGCAGTCCTGAGAGGGAATTTTATAGCTCTACAGGCCTACCTCAAAAAACAAGAAAAAAATGGTAATAAATCATGTAACACTACAACTTAAAGAATTAGAAAGAGAACCACAAAAAAGCCCAGGCTGAGCAGAGGGAAGGAGATAATAAAGATCAGAGCAGAAATAAATGACATAGAGACAAAAAAATAAAACCACAACAACAAAACAATTAACAAAAAAACCACAATACAAAAGAGCAATGAAACCAAGAGCTGGTTCTTTGAAAGGATAAATAAGGTTGATGAACTGCTAGCCACACTAACTAGGAAACAAAGAGAGAGGACTCAAATAAAGAAAATCATTCATGCCCTGACCAGTTTGGCTCAGTGGATAGAGCGTTGGCCTGCAAACTGAAAGGTCCCAGGTTCGATTCCGGCCAAGGGCATGTACCTTGGATGCAGGCACATCCCCAGTAGGGGGTGTGCAGGAGGCAACTGATCGATGTTTCTCTCTCATCAATGTTTCTAATTCTCTATCCCTCTTTCTTCCTCTCTGTAAAAAAAATCAATAAAATATATTTAAAAAATAAAATCATTCATGAAAGAGGCAAAATAACAAAGGGTTATTTAAAAATATTATGAACAACTCTATTGCAACAAATTAGACAACCTAGAGGAAATGGACATATTCTTAGAAAAATGCAACCATCCAAAACCGAATCAGGAAGAATCTAAAAATCTTAATAGGCCGATAACTATGGAGGAAATTGAAGCAGACAGTCTCTTCAATAAATGGTGTTGGGAAAATTGGACAAATACATGCAAAAAAATGAAACTAGACCACCAACTTACACCATACACAAAAATAAACTCAAAATGGATAAAGGACTTAAACGTAAGACGGGAAACCATAAAAATACTAGAGGAATACACAGGCAGCGAAATTGCAAACATGTGCCGAAGGAATTTCTTC
>PVJC01005889.1:0-57086 GCA_004026665.1 Murina feae | reverse complement strand
AGAAAAAGGAAAGTAAAAATTATGAACAACAAATATATATCAACGAGTGAATCTAAGAATCAAGTGAATAAAAAATCTGATGAACAGAATAAACTGGTGAATAGAATAGAATCAGAGGCATAGAAAGGGAGTGGACTGACAATTTTCGGGGGTTAAGGGTGTTGGGGGTGCGTGAAGAGAATGGACAATAATTGTACACTTATGGATGAGGACAATGGGGGGGCAAGGACAGAAGTTGGGGTGGGAAATGGGAGGAGGGGAGCTATGGAGGGAAAAAGAGGAACAATTGTAATAATCTGAACAATAAAAATAAATTAAAAAAAAAAGAAATAATATAAATTGAATTAATCCATTCCAGACCCCCAAATGATTCTGTGTTACCCTTTCTTATTTATAGTACATGTCTATTGTACTGTTTATAAATATACAATTTAAAAACAAAAAGGACATGAAATGTAAATGAAAATTTGACAAAAAAGAAAGGATATGTACAGTAAAAACTGAAAATTTAACAATAATTATAAGCAGCAACAAAAGCAAAAAAACATGAAAATATTCACTGCACAATATCCTGAGATTTTAACAGTGGCAAACTGACTAATATTTGCTCATTCTCTCCTTTGTTTGACACCTGAGAGGTGTGTGCCTTATCACATAGGTATCAGCATGAAAGGGTTGTCAGGTTGAGAAGCGAATTGTTCGAGATGGGAGACGTTCGAGAAATGAAGTTCCACTGTACTTTTAAATGATAAAATATAAAAGTAAAATACATTAATTTTGGCAAACAAAATATTTTTAATAATTTTAATTTACAATAACATTTTTAAAAAAAATAGAGGAAGGGAGAGTGCGAGAGGGATAGAAATAGAAATATTAATGATGAGAGAGAATCATTAATTGCTGCCTCCTACATGCCCCCTAGTGGGAATCAAGCCTGCAACCCGGGCATGTGCCCTGACCAGGAATTGAACCAGGACCTCCTGATTCATAGGTTGACACTCAACCACATCAGCTGGGCAAAAAAAAAATGTAACGCCTAGCTAAGCAAAACCCACATAAAAGCCCACAATTGCCCTGGCTGGTTTGGCTCAGTGGATGGAGCATCAGCCTGGGGACTGAAGGGTCTCAGGTTTGATTTTGGTCAAGGGCACATACCTTGGTTGCAGAACGGATCTTCAGCCCTAGTCAAGGGTACATGTGGAAGGCAACCAATTGATGTGTCTCTCTCACATTGATGTTTCTCTCCCCCTCCCTTCCACTCTCTCTAAAAATCAATGGAAAAATATCCTCAGGTGAGGATTAAGAAAACAAAACAAAACAAAAAGCCCACAACTCAGAGGCAATCACTGGCAATATGTTGAAGTATTTTCTTCTAGCCTTTCTATGTATATCGTACATAATTGAGATCATATTGCACATTTAGCAGTTTTATTTTTTGCTGCCCCCCCCCAACTCTATACTATGAGCGCGTTCTCCACATCATTGCAAATCCCCTCCATACAGTTAAGTGTTGTCTATTAAGCACCCATGGTATGCCTTACCTCACAGCAGCCCACCTTCTATTTGTATCACATTACATTTCTCAAAGTGTTTTCCTGGAGACAAGGACAAACGTGATTGTCCCAGTTGGAAGTTGAAGAATGGCACCCCACAGAAGTTCAGTGACTTGCTCTTATATGCTAGGGCCACTATTCTGCAAGACCTCTCCAATAGCTTCAGATTGCAACAAGAATAAACTCCAGACCTCTTTCCTTGCCCACAAAACCCTCTGTGCTCCAGACTCAGCCTCCTCCGACCTCCCCTCTCTTCTCCTCTCCCCAGCCTTTGCCATGTGCTATCTCCTTAAACACATGGAGCTCATCTCAGCCTGAGGGCTCTGGGACATAGCCCCCAACACATGCACACACACAAATACCATATACTTCTCATCCTTCAAGCCTCGGCTTGAATGGCCCCTTCTCAGAGAGACCACCCTTTAATAACTTGGCTCATGGACTCCATGTCCCTCATATCAGATCAGAATCTCTGATTTTATGTGTTTACCTGCATTTTGCCCATTTCTGCAACAATGTATAATGTCTACGAGACGAGCTTGTGGCTATTTTGTTCACTCTTTAGTGTGCCCAGTCCTAAGCACAGTGCTTGGCATAGTAGGTACTTAATATTTTGTTGAATGCTGTGTATCCTCTGGCAAGATGCTCTCCTTCTCTGGGCCTTTGTATTCCCCATGTGTGAAATGAAGTGGTTGGAGAAGGTGCTGCTGAGATCCCCTGGAGCTCTGACTGTGGTTCTGTGAGTTGTATCTCCATAAGCACTGCACACAGTGCATTGATTTAATCAGGCAGCAGGCACTCTGAAATTTAGTGTTCTGCTGTTCCCTGTCCCCAGTCCCTGAGCTAGGGACCGTGCTGTCAGATTTCCAGGATGATCCATTCTGCTCTCCCAGGTGGCAGGAAGGGTGGGCTGGGAAAAGGTCTTCAACCTGGAAACCCAAGGGCCAGGAGGATTTGTCACTATCCTGAACTGAAACACTGGAATTTTTGAGACATTTCATCAAATCCTCTAATCTCTGGTTAGAAGGGACCTTCCAGGATGGTGAGCCAGCTCTCGGCCTTAAGCCTAACTGCCCTCTAAACACTGCTCAACAGTGATCCACTTGCAATGCTCCTAAGGGCCTCACTGCTTCTTGGGCGGCTCACCTCGCCAATGAATAGCTTTGTTTGGAAAGTTCTTTCATCAGCAGCATCGTGAAACATGAGGCAGTGCAGCATAGGGCAAAGGGCCTGGGCTCTGAGCCAGGTGGCCTGGGTGGAATCCCACCTCTGCAACCTATTGGCTGTGTTTGCTTAAGCAAGACGGGCACCCTCTCTGTGCCTCGATTTTGTCTTCTGTAAAAGAGGGGAACACTTGTTGGGCTGTAGGGATGTGAAAATGCCTAGCGGGAAAGCAGTAAATGTCTGTTCCCATTAACTACTGCCTATGAGTGTTCTTATTGTTCTTATTATTTTATTCGGATCTTCTTGGACTTTGTTCTTTGGGTTGGTTTGTAAAAACACAGTGGTGGGATCCGGCCCAAAGACACAGGCCTGAGAATTCAGAAAGGGTAAGCTCGCTAGTGACTGTGAGAACATTCACGTCACATCTTTTCAGGCCTCAGGACCCTCACCTGAAGAAAGGAGCACGCATATCCCAGTTCTGCTCTTTACCATAGAAACCATGTATAGGTCAAATGAGGACTGGAACACGAAGGCTTTGAAAAGGAAAAACGCGATACAAATATGAGGGATTCATCTCATTTTATTGGAGAAATCCTTCCCTCTTTTAGCAAGGCACATTAGCTTCCAAACAGCAAAATAGCTAAACTCAACCTATTTGGCAAACAGTGTGTTTTTGGTACTTGTTGTGAATTTGAAGCTAATCCCTTCAGAAGCTTCTTTCATTAATGTACTGGAGCAAACATTTGGGAAGGGTTTATTTGTAAGCATTTGGTACATTCCTACAGGATGCAGGGCTAGGCTTGGCTGGTTTCTGCCATCTTTGTTTATTGTTACAGTTATTGATTATTTCTTCAGTTTCTCTCCTTCAAGAATTTGATTAGAAGGATCTGGATGAGGTGCATTCACTTTGCAAATGTCAGCAGAACACAGGAGCACCGCATAATTTCAGGAAGTCTTGTGTGACCTTTGTTCAATGCCCATCGTGTCATGTGGACCTAAAGCTGGAGGCGGTTCCTAGAGGCAGCTTTCTCATTGTGCAGATCAGAAACCAAGGTCCAGAGAAGGGAAGGTGCTTGCCCAAAGCCATACAGCTAGTTAATGGCAGAGGCTAGGCTAGAGAACCAGTTGTCTTGCCTTCAAACTCCATTCTCTTTCCAACAGTTGTATGGCTCTTTCAATTTATCTAAATTAGCTGATTTTTATATCAAAATCTCATAATTCAGAGGGGTTTACATCTGTCAAAACTCATTGAGCTGGACAGTGAAAAGCTATAAATTTAGCTCAGTTTAAAAAAAGTGATAGAATGGCATGGCAGAGTCCTATTTCATGAGAGGGCCAGTGTCTAAGGTCAGCATTTAGGGCAAAAATGATGTATAATCTAAAGGGTTTAAGGATTGTGCTGAGGAGGCAGCACATTGGAGCCAGTATAGTCTCCCAGTGTTTCTGTGGGCATGAGAATAGCCTGCTGTTTCTTCAGAGGGTCCAGATTTAGATGCTGGTTGGCATATAGAGGTTAGTTGGTGAGAAAAAATAATTTGCCTGGCTAGTGTAGCCCAGTGGTTGTATCAACCTATGAACTATGGGGGGGTGTGCAGGAGGCAGTTGATCAATGATTCCCTCTCATCATTTTTTAAAAATATATTTTTATTGATTTCAGAGAGAAAGGGAGAGGGAGAGAGATAGAAACATCAGTGATGACAGAGAACCATCCTACTGGGGATGAAGCCTGCAACTTGGGTATGTGCCCTTGAGTGGAATCGAACCTGGGACTCTTCAGTCCACAGGCAAGCACTTTATCCACTGAACCAAACTGGTTAGGGCCCCTCTCATCATTGATGTTTCTATATCTCTCCCTCTCCTCTCCTCTCTATAATCAATAAAAATTTATTTAAAAAAAAGAATTTCTACAATAGAGTGGTATGCAGTAGAGTGAGTTGCACATGTGGTAACCAAGACTGCTAAGAGAATGGTGGTTATAGTATCCCACCTCAGACAGACAGACAGACATAAACACATACACATATGCACGCACATGCACACACATGCCCACATGCACTCACTAACCTCCCTGAGCAGATTGCTGGAACAGGTTGCCTGAGGGCCTGGAACAGGAGACAAGGATCTGAGGGTCCCTAGGAACCAGTGTGCGAGTGGAATCAGGGAAATTTCAGGGTCCCTGAGGGGGAGGGCTGAGGGGATGGGTGTTGGAGCAGAGCTGGAAAGAGGAGAGAGCAGGGTGGGAAACCCGGAAAAGTGCAGATCCAAAAGAAGTATTTGGAGGTAGGCTGGCTTTTGAAAAGGTTGAGCTCCTCTCCTGTAGCATTGCAAAACTAACTGTCCTTTGATAAGCAGACACCCTGAAATTTGGAGTGACCGTAATGGGGGAGGCTTATTCACAAAGTGGACTATGCTTAATGATATTAAATTTGGTAAGATTCAAAACAATGTGTTAGTCATCCTATATAATAAAGAGATAATATGCTAATTAGACTGAATAGCAGAATGATCATCCGGACGACCTTCCAGATGAAGCTGGGGCTGCGAGGACCAGCCGAGGCTGTGAGGTGCTGCAAGAGCCAGCTGGGGCTGCGAGGTGCTGAGAGGGCTGGTCAAGGCAGCCGGGGCTGTGAGGGCTAAGCCCCTTGCATGAATTTCATGCACCAGGCCTCTAGTTTATAATAAAAAAGAAGATTCCATCTTCCTGGTATCAAAGGGGTTTGTTCTTTTGAGGATTTTAAACATTTTCTCTAGGACTATGTTAAAACAATACATTTGTTCACCTCACAACCATTAGGATGACTACTATAAAAAAAAAAAAGGAAGAGGAAAAGAAAAGCATTGGCGAGGATGTGGAGAAATTGGAACTCGTGTATACTGATGATGGGAATGTGAAATGGTGCAACCATTATGGAAAAAGTATGTATCTTTCTCAAAAAAATTTTTAAAAAAAGAACTATATGATCTAGCAATCCCACTTCTGGGTATATATCCAAAGGAAATGAAAGCCAGGTCTTGAAGGGATACTTGCACAGTCATGTTCATAGCGTTATTCACAATAGCCAAGAGGTGGAAACAACCCAAAAGTCCATCAATGGGTGAGTGGCTGAACAATGGTGGTATACACATACAATAAAATGTTATTCAGCCTTAAAAACAAAGAAAACCCTGCCATGTGCTACAACACGGATGAACCTTGAGGACATTATGCTGACATAAGTCCGTCACAAAACAATAGATACTGTGTAATTCCACTTATATCAAGGTATACAAAATAGTCAGATTCATAGAGACAGAAAGTAGAATGAGGGTTGCCAGAGGTTGGGGATGGGGAAAGAGGGAGCTGTTTAATGGGTGTGGAGTTTCATATTTGCAAGATGAAAATGCTCTGGAGATCTGTTTTATAACAATATGAATATAATTAACACATTAATTGTATACTTAAAATAGGTAAATTTTATGTTGGGTGTCTTTTATTAAAGTTAAAAACAAAAAACTAATACATTTGCCCGTACAACTTCCTTTTACTCATTGAAAAACCACTGATTACAAAACAGCCCATTTAGTGTGATTCTATTTTTGTCAATTATCCTTTTCTGTTCTGACATATGTTCATTATTACATTAGGATATGTCCCCAAAGATTAACAGTGGCTATCTCTGAGTACTGATTTTGTTCTTTTTGCCAATCTGTGTTTTCTAATGTTTTTGTAAGGGAACATTTTGTTACTTATTAAAACAACAACAAAACCTTTAGCCCATGCAAGCCTGTCTTGATATCCACAAAATTTATGTAAGGTGAATTCATATTTTCAGGCTTTATTTTCTATACTAGTGGCCCAGTGCATGAAATTCATGCACATTAAAAGGGGATTAATTAGAGGAAATATTTTAATATTGCTATTTTCCCTTTCTCTATAATAGAAGTATCAGAGATGAAAGAAAATTAGTAAAATGTATATGAAAATCTTCATCCTGTCAGAGTCTGGGGTGCACCATGGGCCCCAGCGTCAAGTCCCCGCCCATGTGCGCCTCAAAATTGAGCAAGACCCAGACCACCCGGCAAGCCCCTCTCCATCCCCCAACTGGGCTAGATCCAAACCCAGCTGGTCCCACCCTTGTCAAGCCCTGCCAGGCATGGGGTGTGGCTTGAGGTCCCCTGTCAAGCCCTGCTGGGCTGGGGGCATGGTCTGAGGTCCCCCAGCCTGGTGCGAGGGTGGTGGGTGTGGCCTGAAGTACCCTGTCAAGCCCCACGGGGGCAGAGGGGGTCATGCAGCCTTAGGTCCCTGCTGATCGCTCGTTGAGACTCCTTACAGGAACTCGGCCTCCGCTATGGGTACAGCCATCTTGTGTTATGGAAACCTCCCTCACCTCCACACCCCTTCACCTCCCACCCCCCACTGTGGGCACCGCCATTTCTCTGGCAGAGTGAAGGCAATTTGCATATTCTCTCTTTATTATACAGGATAATTAGAAATCACTGTTAATAATTGACTTTAACATAATAACAGTAATATTAGGGCAAGCTTCATCTATGCCAGGCACTTGTGTTTTTCATGAATTATCATACAATAACCCTCTGAAGTAGGTACTATTATTAAACCCATTCTGCAGAGGGTAAATGGTACAAACTCATTTAGAGATGTCAGGGCTATGTTCACACCCACGGCAGTCTGATCCCAAAGCCTGTGTTGCTGACAGCCTGGCTGTTCTGCTTGACCAATGTGACGTACTTACCTGCCACCTTGTTGGCAGCTCCCTTCATAAACTATAAACACGTAACTTATGCTCAAACAGCACCCTGCTGCTCTCTGATGGCTTTAGAAATCCCAAGCCATGTAACATTCCAGGTGGGTCCAGACAGCTCATGATGGACACAAGCCTGGGGAGGAGGAGTGGTCTGGGATTGTGGGACTATACTCAGACACTCACCTTCATCTGTGTACTGATTGCACCGCACACGACAACCACAGGACACACCTCCCCGGACCAACTCCCACCTGAGGAGAGGGCAGTGGGCAGACAGGAATGGCTATCTAATATGGTAACTGTAATAATATGATTTATCTCAAAAGAATTTACAACTGTGTAGTTCACATTTTATATTCAGACATTTTCATCACCAAGGATCTCTGAGTGTCTTACAGATTATTTAAATACAGATCACATACATTGCTGGAGACAAAGTCTGTAGTTTTACAAGATAATTACAATTCCTTCCCCTTTGGAATTCAGATAATTGTCTACGGGATGGTATGCCCACCAGACACATGAATAGATCTAAACCTGAGAATTCTGAACAAAGCGCTGGAAAAGGTCTTGAAAAGCAATTTGTCCAGGAAAAACAAATAAATACTCTAATAAACATAATACCATTTTTAAATCCCCTGCTCATATAGACACTATCCATCAATTACAGGACTCCTCCCCACGAAGGCTGGACTTGTCCTCAAGATCATTCTCAACGTAGCACTCTAGGCAGCCCCCTCCAGCCAATCAGAGTCAAACCCTATTTGCCATCCTGAAAATTAGTCTACTCCCATCTTTCCACTGTGACAGAGAGGGGACTGAAGGTCAGAGAGGTAAGTTAACTTGCTCCAAGTTACACAATCAGCAATGCAATGCTGAGGTTTCCAAATTTCTGCTTTTATCTCAATCTCCACCCTGACTCTTGGCTCCGTTCAAAATATACTTGGTAGGTGATACGCCTTGCACCAGACTCCTCTTTCTTGAATGAGCGATTTGCTGAGTGACAATGGGCCTACTGCTGAACCTCTTTCAGCGTCAGTTGTTTTCAAGTTGAAAATGGAGCTGGTAATCCGGGTTCATATTCCTGTTTCTCTTACTAGTAAGTTGGAGTGCTCTTTTGAGAAATGTCTGCTGCTTAAAATTCTGTGACTATGGGCAAGGAATCAGACGTTTTGCAAGCACCTTGCCCGGGTAAGGTACTGTGCTCCTGCTGCAACGTGGTTTTGCTCTAGAGAGTATAAAAATGAAGCAAGACATTGGCTGGCTACGGTGATCTGGCTACAGTAAGGCCACTTGGAGGTGGCATTTGAGCAAGAACTTTAGAGATCAATAGGATTAAATGCTTCTTTTGATTATAAAAGTAATACATGGTCATTACATAATTATTGGGAAAGACAGAAGGTCAAGAGGAAAAATCACTATTTCCTTGATCCATAAACCATGTCAACATGGTTTTGTTTTATTTTTATTTTCTAATATCCTTTTACTCCATGCATAGGGATTTAGTTTTTTTTCTCCTTTCACATGGTGGTTGTTAATCTCTGCATGTCATTTTATATTTTGATTTTTTTAAAGTTTTGATATACTACGAGAGTGCTCTTAAGCCAATCATTCAACTTACCTAGAGTAACCAACGAGATGCATACGCACACACATTCCCCAAAAGGCATGTGCAAGCAGCACTTTCTGTAATAGCCCCAAACTAGAAACAACCTGACTACAGTATTGGTCAACAGAATGATAAATACATTAAGTTATATACACAAAACTGTAAACTATACTGTGATGAAAATAAACTAGAGCTACATGTAGCAAGATGGAGGAATCTCACAAATAGGGTGTTGAGCAAAAAACAAACAAACAAAGAACTTTTGCATCCACTGATGTCAAAATGCAACACTAACCATGATATAAGATGTCAGAACAGTGCATACTCTTGGGAACATGGCTAAGGACTTTGAGGGAATGTGGAGGGAGGTATCTGACTGTAGGTCACACCATAGAGTTGACCTTTAAACAACACAAGATTGAACTGCATGGGTCCACTTATACATGAATTTTCTCACTAAATACAGTTAGCCCTTTGCATTTGCAGCTTTCTGCAATCTGCGGATTCAATCAACTGTGAAGGGAAAACAGTATTTTCACATTCCCAACTATATTTTTCCAACTGTGGAGCGAAAATACCATTTTGATCGTTGGTGGGTTGAATCCACAGATGCAAAGGGCTGACTACAGTTAAGTCTCTGGGGAGTCAAAAGGTATACATGGTTATTAACTGTGCAGGGGTCAGTGCCCCTAACCCCTGCGTTGGTCAGGGGTCAGCTGTGTAAGTATTTGGAGAAATGTATCAAGCTATACATTTATGGCTTGTGCACTTTATATATATGTGCTATATATAGGTCAATGAAACTATTAAGTTGTTGTAGGAAAATACATCCATCAGGCACAGGGCAGGCAGGAATGTCACTTTGGGCAGAAGGGACAGCACAGAATACGTCTCAGAAGTGGGAAGTGGAAAATAATTCAGCCTGCAACATTGGTGTTACAGTTTTTTGTATAAACAAACTACCTCAAAACTTAGGGCTTAAAAACAATGACATCTATTTGCTCATAACTCTGTCTTGGCAATTTGGGCTGCTGGGCTCAGCTAGATAGCACTGCTAGTCTCATCTAAGGTCACTCATGTGGTTGGAGTCATGGAGATGGATGCACTGGATGGTCTAAGATGGCCTGTGTTATTTACTTGTTTTGCCTGCTCTAGGAAAATGGATCTGGGCCCTTTACAAATCTGTTTTTGTTTGTTTGTTCTGGTTTGGTTTTCTTTGCCAGCTGGCAGGATGCTCCATATTGTCCACAGGGGGAGCTGGAGAGACATTAAAGCAAGAAAGTGTTTTTGCTTCCTGGTTTCAGTGGGCTAGCTCACTAGGAGTAAAGAGAACTCTAAAAAAAATAGCAGGCCCTAACTAGTTTGGTTCAGTGGATAGAGCATCTGCCTGAGGACTGAAAGGCCTGGGTTAGATTCTGGTCAACGGCATGTACCTTGGTTGCGGGCACATCCCCAGTAGGAGGTGTGCAGGAGGCAGCTGATTGATGTTTCTAACTCTCTATCCCCTTCCCTTCCTCTCTGTAAAAAAATCAATAAAATATATTAAAAAAAAAAAAAAACAAAAAGAAAAGAAATAGCAGATCCATGCCTCACTCAAGGTTGGTGCTGTTTGTGCCTTTCTCTCCATATGTTTCCAGCAGGACAGGCTCAGGTTTTTGTGGGGTTTGCTTTTTTTTTTGTATGGCAGCTGAGTTCCAAAAGGGTAAATGCTGAAAAGGCAAGGCCTCTTGAGGCCAAGTCTTAGATGTCCCATAATATCACTTCAACGGATACCTGTATTCACCAAAGTAAGCCATAGGGCAAGGGCAGATTCAAAAGGAGGAAAAATAGACTTTATCTCATGACTGGACGGATGGCAGTGACATTGCAAATGGGCATGGGTACAGGAATGGGAGGAACAGTTACAGCCATCATTGCAAAGGATCTACCACAGACACAACCTCAGAACAACAGGAAACTATTTGAGAGTAGATTTCTTGACTCTACTCCCAGAGCTTGCTAAATCCAAATATCTGGGGTGGGATCTGGGAATCTAAAACTTGAACATTTCTCCTCTTCCTAACTCAGCCCAGCTGATTCATATGCATTGAAACTTGAGAACTATTAACCTATGCTCACATACTATTTGTTTTCATTCGTCACTCTGGAGATATCTTTCTATTGACTTCTGGCTTTCATTATTTCTGCTGAGCACCTGTCAGTGTTATTATTGCTCCTTTAAGATTTCCCCCTTATCTTTGGAGTTCAGCAGTTATACCATAGTAGGCCCTAGTTCAGGTTTCTCTCTATTTCTTCTGCTTGGGTTTTAAAGTGATTCTTAAATCTGTGGCTTAATGTCTTCCACCAACTTTGGAAAATTGTTGACCACCATCAAATATTGCTTCATTTCTCTTCAATTCTCTTCTCTTTCTTTTTCCCCCTTCCCCTTCCTATTCCTATGCCCCACCTTCTTCTTCCTCCCTCTTCTTCCTCTTCTTCCTCTTTCTCTTCTTCTTCTCCTCCTCCTTCTCCCTTGTCTTTTCCTCTTACTCTCTATTTCTACACCCCACCTTGGACTTCAATGATAAATATTTAGATTTTCACATGTTCCCCATGATTCTTTTCTGTACTATGTGTGCTGTAATCTGGGTACTTCCTACTGACCTGTCTTTCAGTTCACGAATTTTATCTTTAGCTATGTTAATATATGATACTATATCCATCTATTGAGTTCTTAATTTCAGTTATCGTATTTCAGTGCAGCAACCAGTGATATCTCACCATCTTTTTCCTCCTCTGAGGGCAGAGGGCTCTACTTCTAGAAGATTATGGTTCCCTCTATGCAGAATACCCACCCTAAATCCTGTCGATAATCTCTCAGCCATGAAGGCAAGGGTGGGGGTAGTCCTTACTTCTTAGGAGTCTTCAGGACCCCATGACCTACTTCCCTCCTGCTGAGGCCTTCCTGAAACATGGTAATCTGGAGCGGATGGAGAATCCCTAGCTCTGATGTCAAGGGAGCAGGGCTGAAAAACCCCAAATCTTTCTCTCCCACTAGTTCACACACAAGTCCATATAGCAGAGTAGTTAAGAGCACAAAATCCAGAGAAAGGTACTTGGTTTCAAGTCCTAGCTCCACCACTTCCTAGTACTGGGTTTTGGCCAAGTCTCTTAATTTCTCTGACTCAGTTTCCTCATCTGTATAATAGAGTTGATAACAGTGCCTAATTATAGAACTATTGGAAACATTAAATGAGGCACAATAAATGGTAACTCTTACTTTTCCTCATATTATTTTCCCTCTGGGATATACAAGTCAGAAGGAAATAGTACAGCTAGAACTAGAACCTGTGTCTTCAGACTCTCCTTCACTCCACCTTTGTTCACATCATCCCTAAAATTATTCATGCTTTGGGATTAAGACAGTGCTTCCCAACTTTTCCCATTATAGTACATGATTTGATACCCTTTGGTTTAAACAAATAAGATTGTTTGAAGCCTGAAGGTCACTGTGCCATCAGAGTTGGGGGCTGTGGTGGCTACCCCAGGCTCCACCTGGCCACTTGACACCTGAGGGCTCTAGATCTCGACACACTTGTAACTTGTCACTGTCCTCTAGCTGGGGACCTTTGGGTTAAGGTGTTGACAACCTCTGGTAAGAGCCAGCATTGCACTACCCAGAGTGACATATTAACCCATTGTGGGTAAATCAGTCTCAAACCAGTTATTTAGACTCCGAGTGGGAATCCAGAGGGCAGAGCCCAGAACACGGAAATTGGGAAGGAAATCTGATGTTCACTGCAATCCAGCCTGTGCCTCAAACTCATGTGATCTTGGGCAAGTCATTCCCTTTTTCTGGATTTACTTTTCTGTCTGAAGTAGAGAGGAGTTAGACTAAAGGAAAGATACCCATGTCCCTTCTGGCTCTGGCATTCTAGGAATCCGGGATTCTATGCATTCCCCATTGCTTGGCTGTAACCTGTTCCTGGTGACCTGATTCCTGCCTCTGGTTCATAAAATGTAGCAAATGGTAGTAGATTCCTCCTATCCCACCCCCACCCCCACAGTGCAGGTCCTCCCAGCTCTTTCCACTGGCTGGTCTCTGAAAATAACCCTATGTCATATGCCCTGCCCCCTTTCTCTGCACATCCAGCTTCCCCAGGCCACTCCTCAGACTCTGAGAGAGGAACATGCCTAGTTTCCCAAATCATCCTCTTCCCACAGCTCCCGGGGCTGGCGCTACTGTCTGCCCTTGTGCAGAGACAAGGGGGACTCGAGCAACAGAAGCATGGCAGCCTTCCTGCAGGAGGAGGCAGGGCAGCTAGAGGCAGATGCCTGGAGTCTGGGTTGCCATGCTCTAGAGGCTGGACTTGGCCTTGTGAGCAATGAGGAGACACCATGGGCCTTGAAGCAGAAGGACATAGTTGGAATTTAGTCAGAGTTTGGGCTCTATGGAATCGGACTGGAGCACACAGTGAGCGAGAGCTCAGGGGCTGGTAGAGAAATGCAGGCCAGACAGATGACATGGCGGTGGGGGCAGCAAAGAGGAGGGATTTAGGAGGTCAACTGGCAGATTGGGTGACTGACCAATGGGTTGTTCAACCACAGTCTGACTTTATCACTGGGATAGACGACTGAGATTATCCTGTTGTGGTATAACAGGCCTGTCTGGTTTGTTGGTATGGGTAGGAAGACTCTGCGGAGAACTGGAAAGGGTCTCAGGCAAGGAGACAAATACATTAAAATCCCTTCAACAGTTCTGTATACTTCTTATGACTTCCTCTTATTTGGTCCTCTCAACACCCGTCTATTATTTATCTCTGTTTAGCGCAGGAGAAACTCGAGGTAGTAGCAGAACTAGGACCTTGAATTCAGGCCTCCCTGACTTGTGGGCCCACACTGGGCCTTAGCAGACTGCTTCCCTGAATGGTTGGCAGGCAGAGGTAGTGGGAAGTTCCCTTCCCTCCTCCACAGCCCCACCCCAGCCACCAAAGGGCAGTGTGCCTCTAGCACAGCGATTTCAACTGGCGTGCGGCAAGAATTTTTAACACATGCAATACCTGACTAGTCAGGGGCACTGACTTCTTAGATTGTCAAATAAAAAAATGACAATAGCCAACACAAAAATAGCCGTCCAGTATGAATGAATCAAAATTATACCTTTTCTTTTTGTCAGATCGGCAATAAAACCAATATGTTTTTTGGCATGCTGTAGAATTTCAATAATTAGTTTATGTTCAACAAGGTTGAAGATCGCTGCTCCCTAATACCTTACTGCTCTCCACCTCGGCTTTGCTTTGTGTTATGTGAAGAAGTGGGTGGAGCCAAGCAAAGGTTTTTGACATTCAGACACAAATGGGTAAGCCCTTTTTTACAAAGGGATCTGTTATAAATCATGAAGATGAATTAAAAGAAAAAGAACCTGCTCTGGCTGAGGCAGAGACGGTAGACTCAGAGGTATCTGCTTCAACTACTGTCTCACTTGCCCCCACCATGTTGCAGCCTTCATGACACTTCCAGAATATCCAGGGTTCCATGGCCCACAGTTTGTAAACCGCTGGACTAGCAGACTCCTGCTTGAACATCCTAGAGTGAGGAACTCTCAGCCTGCTCTGCAGATAGGATTCAGGGACGTGGATGGAAAAAATTCTGTCTCTTTTTTTCACTAGCCCTTAACTCAAGTTAAATGCTATGTACCGTAATGAATGTAGGCAGTGGCCACAGTAATATTGAGAGGTCCTGTGACTTTGTCACTGGGAGAAATCACTGATATTTTCATACCCTAGTAGTCATTGTAGTTCTCTCAAAATATCATATATGCTCCTCATTACTTTAAAATCACAAGTTATTCTACCTGCTGCCAGATCTCTTTTCAAATGTATTAATAAAGAAGGTGCATATTAGTCTATCATAAGCATTTTTTAAAAATCTTGAGCCCTGGACAATTTTCTCAGTGGTTAGAGCATAGGCCCTTGGACCAAAGAGTCACAGATTCAATTTCCAGTCAAGGGCATGTACCCTGGTTGCAGATTTGACCCCTGGCCCAGTCAGGGCGAGAGTGGGAGGCAACCAATTGCAGTGCCTATCTTACATTGATTTTCTCTCTCTCTTCCTCTCCATCTGCCCTCTTACTCTCAATGAAAAAAATACACTCACTCCTTGGGTGAGGATTAAAAAAATTTTTTTAATTTTGATAACTTTATTTTGAAATGATTGGTTTCCTTTGTAGTCCTATATGTCTTATTTTATGCATTTAAAAATACACTCAGGAGGGGTCCCCTGGCTTCACCAGATTGCCAGAGGAGTCCATGGCATCAATAAGAGAAGTCCCTGTTCTAGGACTTCTCTTTCAGAACAGAGCAGGCTGGGAGCTTGCTGAAACCTGCCTGAAAGAGGGTATGTAGGGCCTAGGATCCCTGGGGCCCAATGCTCCAATGTGCACTCTCTGAGCCCAAGGAAAATGAGACAGGAAACTGGGGCAGGAGCAAAGGGATTCTAAGAAGTGGAGCAGAAGCCAACAGGCTAGGCTGGCAGGGCTCAGCCTACTGAGACACAACAGAATTCCTTAGCCCAAGCCCAGCCAGGCTTCTTAGGGGAGCCAGGACTCCTGGGTCCTGGTCTTGCTTCTGTCATTTCCCTTCCCATTCTCAGTTTCCTTCTCTGAGCTAATATAGTGAAGCACCAGTGGCTTCAAGGTCAAGAGTGACCCTGCTTCTGGATCTTACACTGCCTTGCTTTGCTGAGTGACTTTGGACAAGTCATCTCCCATTCCCAGACCACTTTTCATTTCTGTATAATTTTTGGCATGAGTACTATTACAATTCCTTGCCATGCCCTCTGTAGACATTGATGATAGAGCTCAGTGTATGATCATTCCATGCCCTTTGTAGCTTCAGAAGCCTTTTAAACATTCTACCCATTGATTGGAATTAGCAAATAAAGTGAAATGTATTTGCTATTGTTGAATTAAATGATCTACATTTAAGGCACCATCTGCATTTCCGTCTCTACAATTCCAGAAACCCAATTAAGACAGTAGGTAGATGGGAAGATCTGATCTCAGAAACCCAATTAAGACAGTAGGTAGATGGGAAGACCTATAAAACATGGCTATGTCTGAGCCATATGCTTGCATGTGGACATATGCATGAGCATGTGTATATGTGTGAAACAGATAAAGAGAACATTCTCAGCTGGACTGTAGATTTTCTCTCTTGTACCTACAGCAAAAATGAGGTCAGAATAGGACCCTCAGATGATGAAACCTCAATCAGCATCCTGGACGAGATGAACAGAGGCACTTGGAAGCCAAACTCTGATCAAAATGTTGGGAATGGGCCTCACACCAGGCCCAACCTGTCCCCAAGCGTTTTGTGTCACAAGGAACATCAGACATGCAGTGCAGTGGAATGATGGTGACAAAGAGTGAATAACACTGGCCAACTCCTGGTGTCATTCACACAGACTCTGATCACACACAGCCAGGTGGCCAAGATGAGGATGTGCTAGAGACTGTGGCTTCTCCCCAAAGCAGCCCAGAAAGTCTCTAGGGAAGCTATTTCAGTGCTAACTACTCCAGGTTATAGCTAAAGCCAGGCAAAGTGCCATCACTTACCTAAAGTCACAGCCAGTGTAAGTCAGTATTAGGACCAGGGTCCAGGTCTCCACAGGCCCTCGGGGCCAGGCTGGTATAAACAGAAAGTGGCTGCGTAGGAAATAGTAGGGAATGACGGGGACTGTGGAAAGCTAGAGGTTACATGTCCCATTTAAAGGCAACAGCTTATAACCAGTTCAAGTTGACTGTTGGCATATGAGGAAATGGACCCACATCTTCCTTCTGGTTTTTAAAAAGAAGTCAGAACCTAGATTTTTGTATTAAAAATTCCATTTTCAAATGTCAAAATTTTAAATGTCAGCATCTAAATTTTTAAACTGTTAAAACACTATATAAGCCAAAGAAAACGTATCTGGAGACTTTAGCATTTGGCTTGATTTGCAACTTCTGGTGGGATGGGTAAGAGCCCAGGCTCTGGATTTAGACATAAAGATCTGAATCCCATTTCAGCCACTTGTTAACTCAGCAATCTTATTTAAGATTTGTAGTCTCTCTAAGCCTCAGTGCTCCCATCTGGAAAATGGGAATAATATAATGGGCTACTGTGATGACTCAATGAAGTCATGAATTTACAACACTTAGCACAATCATTAGCCCATAGTAGGTTCTCAATAAATCTGGTTCCTCCACTAAACAGCCTCTAAGCTTCATGGTGGTTGGAGGAATATCCATAGTCCATCCATCTCAAACTTATTTTTTTCTAAGCTGTGGGTACTCCATGTCCGTGGAACTTAGACACCCAACGCCCTCAAACATGCTCACACACACCCTGCCACACCCTTGGGAGGTTTTTGAGATGCCAAGGCTGGTTACCAAGGAAAGATGTTTAAGAGGCTTCCCTAGGGTACAGCTGCAACCTTCTAGTGCTGTTAGAAGAGAGGCCTCCCTCAGAGAAGGGGGCTGGCTAACATGGCCTCCCGGGGGGTCTTTACAGCATTAGAATTTTTTAACTTTAATTTTGTTAACCCCTGTGCACATGCACACATGCACCATCTGCCCAAAGCCCTGGGCAAGAGTGGCTGCCTTTTCTGTTCTTGGGAAACTTCTGTTCTAATTCTTATTCCATTTCATTTTTCCACAGCCCCATTGGGTGGGAAGGGGGCTCGCTGTCACACCCCTGGGAACCAGTGTTCCCTGAAATTGATGTGATCAGCAGAGAGCTGTTGGGGAGGAGAAAACAGGGGGAGGGGGGACTCGGGGTTCAAATGACTGAACGAAAGGTGCTGGGTACCTTGACTTGCCCTTGGAAGCAAAGAGCATCAGCTTCATGTACTTGGGGAACAGCACTGATTCCAAAACACTCATCCATTGTCGCCCTGGAGCCTTCTGCTGCCCTGGATGGTGGCAGGGGTGTGGGGGGCCCCATTTTACACATGGGGAGGAAACTGACCCAGGTGTTTTGCTCTGAATCGGTTTATCCAGCCCACTCCGATCTCCAAGATCTGGGAGTCTCTAGTCACTGGAGTCTAGTGGGTGGGTTCTGAGTTCCTGTCCTGTGCTGCATCCCAACTTCACAACACGGGCTACCAGGCAGCCAGCACTTTTGACATTCCCCTCCCCACCACCCCTTTTCCCACTGTAGAGCTTGGAAGAGACTGAGACATGGAAAAGTGACTTACACCCAAGGTCACCAGTCAGTCTGACTCTAAAATGCACGCTTTAAGCACCTATTATACTGCCTCGTGCATCAGGGCCACATTCCAGGCCCGCGTTTCAGTTCAAGGGATCATTAGAAAATACCACTACTCAGTAAGCTGTTTCCCCTGCTTTCTGTTTATATGAGTCTAGATTTCACCAAGTCCCAGGAAATGGTATTTCAAAAAGTAAAAGAATTTAACAAGCAGTCATGATTCCATCAGGAGCAGAAGAATTCTTTATCATGGAGGTCACATTTACCATCCATTACTCTGTTTCATCGATTCTAAAATGCATGTTTGTGAATTTAAAACATTTTTGAATCTGAATGCATCTTAAAATCTGTAGAATATAAGCTTCCATGAAATGCACCAGTTTATTTGGCCCTAAGAATACTTTTGGTAGGAAAGCATTGCCAACATTATACCACCCCCCTTTCACAGCTGGGAAAACTGAGGGTCAAAGAGGTTAGGCAGACCTGAATGGTTTGGCTCAGTGGATAGAGCGTCGGCCTGTGGACTGAAGGGTCCCAGGTTCGATTCTGGTCAAGGGCATGTACCTTGGTTGCAGGCACATCCCCAGTAGGGGGTATGCAGGAGGCAGCTGATCAGTGTTTCTCTCTCATCGATGTTTCTAACTCTCTATCCCTCTCCCTCCCTCTCTGTAAAAAAAATCAATAAAATATATATATTTAAAAAAAAAAAAAGAGTTTAGGCAACTTGCCTGAGGTCAAATCCCGTCTCCTGATTCCCAGCACAAGCTGTGACCACTGTATACTCCTGGCTTCCAGGCCCTGCACTCACACCTACCTATTCTCATCACCCCTGGGCCACCCTCCAGCAGAGGCCTGAGGGAGACAGCAGATTCCCCATCCAGGTCCCGGCCTCAGTCAGAGGTGGGAGGAAATCTGTGTGGAGACTCCTGGGAGCAGTCCAGCCCCACATAGAAAGTTTTCAGGTCAAAGGCTTCCACTTTCAAGAATACATCTTATGTGCGAGGCAGCATTGTAGAGACCAAAGCTGGGTTTGGAAGTGAAGGAAGTATTTCTGCCCAGTGCCCCCACCCATGCAAGCTAGACGTAGGGTTCCCCGACCTAGAGTCCCCATAATCTGGAAATTACCCACAAGTGCTCTATTTCTCATATTTCAAAAGGCCAAATGAAAACTAAATATTGACTCTAGATAAGATCTCACATACAGACTAAAACACCACGTTTCTTTGCTTTTGGTTAAACTTACATCAGCTCTCTAGTATTACCATGGTTTGTTCCTGATGACCAGAAACCACTGATTGGCTATCATAAGGCCCTAATTAACATACAAGGGGGAAAACCAATTAATGACTAATTACATAACAGGTACAGCTTGGCAGTCAAAAATCTTTCAAAACAAGGGGGTGTGACAAGGCAAAATAATAAAAGGGAAAGCTGACGTGGAAGTTTGAGCTCATTTCCCAGGTGGGGAACATGAGGCTCAGAGAGCTGGAGTGACACAGCAGGGCTGGAACAAACACCCAGATCCGGGAGAGGATCTGTCCACCGCAGCCTGCTATGCTGAGGTTCAAGAAGCCAGAGCACATCAAGACTCACCAGGGCTGCTGAGGGGGCCAGGACCTGGAAGCGTCTTCTCCCTGGCACCTGTGGGCTTGTTCCTGGCGGGCAGCTGCCAAGGCCACGTTGTCTTTCCTCCCTGGGTGTCTGCCAGGGCAGCTAGGCCTGAAGGCCTCCTGGAGGGGCAGATCTGGGTGAGGGGAAGGCCTCTCTGAACAAGCACCCCCTCATGCCCGGAGTGACCAGGCCCTGGGGATCACAGTGTGGCCATGGAGGGCTTAGTTACCGAAGCTTGCACAGCTGCCTCCTGGCATCCAGGGAGCTCTCTAGGTTGCATGGCTGGTTTTCTTGCCAGCTGCTGGGTGCCTTTAAGAGAAGGATCGCAGTTCATTGGCTGAGCCAAGCTCCCCCTACCTCTCCACCTGAGCAGGTGAGAGCGGCTAGGCTAGGGGGAGGCCAGGGACTCAGGTGAGTAAACAAACTATGGCAACCTGCTGGCTCTCCCCTCCTCCATGCCAGGTCCTCAGCTTCCTTCCTCACTCCCACCTCCGGGGACAATCTGGGGGTAAAGAAAAGGCAAAACATTCTGCACAGTGCCTAATGCTGTTCAGTTCACAAAGCTTCACTATCTCACAGGAACTCTAGACCAGAGTTATTAGTATACCTTTTCTTTGGGATGGAGAAACTATGTGCTTTTTACAAAAAAAAAAAATTTTTTTTATAGATTTCAGAGGGGAAAGGAGAGGCAGGGAGATAGATTGGCTGCCTTCTGCATGCCCCACACTGGGAATTGAGCCCGCAACCTGGGCATGTGCCCTGACCAGGAATCGAATCGTGACCTCCTGGTTCATGGGACGATGCTCAACCACTGAGCCACATTGGCCGGGCATCCTTGGAGGGGTGAAACGACTTGTCCAGTTCACACAGCTCTAGGAAGGAAGGTGGGCAGAGTAGGATGGTGTGAGGATCCGAAACCGAGTCTCCCGCTTTTGACTTCCCGAAGAGTGCTACTGGACCATACCACCTTCCTCTCTGTGAAGCCTTTGGCTGTCACCCACGACTCAGTTTTCACATCTGTCAAGTGGTACAGTCAGTCATGCTTGTATGTGAGTCTACACCACGGTATCTTGTGAGACTCCGGTCAAAAAAGGACTTTGGAGATTATCTCATCCACCCATCCATTCCTTTAGCAGACATTCTTTAATTCAGCAGGCATTGCTATTCAGCAACTGTTAAGTGCCAGGCCTATTTTAGTTCCCGGGGATATATCAGTGCACAAGAAAGTCAAAGACCCTACTCTTACTGAGTTTGCACTCTGGAGAGAGGGGAGATAGACATAAACAAGTAATCAGATTAGTTAGGGACCATGAAAAAATGAAATAGGCTGATATGACAACGTGATGGGGGTGGAGGTGACTATTTTAGATTATGTGGTCTGGGAGGTTCTGTCTGGGAAGGTGATCCTGAAGCTGGGACTTGAATCATGATAAGAAACTAATCATTGGAAGAAGTGGAGCAAGAGTGTTTTAGGCACTGAGAACTGCAAGTACAAAGGCCCTGGGGCAGGTGTATTGGAAGAACAGAAAGAAAGCTGCCATGGCTACAGTGTAGTCTAGACCCTGCACCCCTTATTTATTTATTTATTTAAATGTTTTTATTGATTTTTAGAGAGGAGGGGGGGAAACATCGATGTGAGAGGGTAATGTTGATCGGTTGCCTCCTGCACATCCCCTACTGGGAATGCCTACTGGGGATGGAGCCTGTGACCCAGGCAATTTAACTGGCAGCCTCTTGGGTGTGAGATGACACCCAGTCAGCTGAGCCACCCAATCCAGAGCCCAGCACCCCTTTTTTAAAAATATATAAGGAAGTGATTCAGAGAGATAAGTTGACTTGCCCAAGATCCCCTCTTGCAAATTTCCTTCTTTTTAAAATTGAATTTATTGTGATGATATCGATTAATAAAATTATGTAGGTTTCAGGTGTGCAATTCTATAATACATCATCTGTACATTGTATTGTGTGTTCACCACTCCAAATCCAGTCTCCTTCCATCACCATTTATCCCTCCTTTACCTTCTTCTATCTCCCCCCATCCCCTTCCTTTCTTTATCTTCATGTATTAGGGAGACCGAAATCTGGAGCTCACTGGCATACCAACCCAATAATCATCCCATGAGCCTACAATGCCATAACCTCATACTTCTCCACTCTGTAAACATGTATAAACTCACAGAGGGAAAAGGTTATGATTTTAAGAGTTTATCACGCTGAAGAACAAAATCCCGACCATCAGAATATAGTATTAAAAATTCCAGCAGTAGGCCTAGCCAGTGTAGCTCAGTTGGTTGGGCATCTTCCTGTTTGATGAAAGGTTTGATTCCTGGTCAGAGCAGATGCCTGGGTTTGGGGCTTGATCCCTGGTGGGAGGTGTGCAGAAGGCAGCCTATCCAGGTTTTTTTTTTCTCTTTCTCCCTCTCCCTTTGTCTCTAAAATCAATAAACTACTTTTTAAAAATCACAGCAGTAATGAAAATAAACAAAAACCTCAGTGATCATCTTGGAAGATATTAGAAAATCAACTTACTATTTTGAAACTGGTAATAAAGGGAAACAATTGAGCATTTATTGTTTTTCCTGTAAAAACCGTGCCTCAGGCAACCAAATAGATGATGAGAGGAAGCTGCTCTTTACATAAGCATTCCAACAAATTACATGAAACAGAATGAAGGACTGACTCAGAATATCACCATTTTGACTTGGAATATCACCATTTTGCAACTCCTTATGAAATGGCTGGTCTAACTGACAATATTACAAAAGGAGAAAGAATTAGACATAATGGGCTCTTGATGGAATTAAATGCCACCCCCTAGGAAGAAGTCAGGTTCCACAAATCAAGTGGGAATCTGATCAAGTCTTGAGAACAGCAGTTAACAAACTTTCTCACTAACATCCAGGTAATAAATATTTTAAACTTCACAGGCTATCTAGTCTCTGTTGCAACTATTCACCTTGGTGTTGTAGCACTAAAAAAGCAAGCTACAGACCATAGCTAAACAAATGAGCATAGCAGTGCTCCAATAAAATCCTATTTACAAAAAAGGGTGGGGCTGGAGTTGGACCATAGTTTGATCTCCCTACCAATTTACAGGAAATGCAGGGACTAAGGAGATCATGAAATTACACCACAGGGATGAACTAAGCAAAGCCAAAATAGGGAGAAGCTTAGCAAGAAAACCAACCTTATTTCTTTTACAAATGAATGGCAAGCTTACAATAAGAGAGAAAGAGAACAATGGAGGGGATAGATTAAAAGACACTTAAGAAATACTGACCAATCACAACATATGGACTTTTTGAAATCCTAACTCAAATATGAAAATTATAGGATAATTGGAGAAATGTGACCAAAAATTTGATAACGTTAAGGGATATTGCTGACAGTTGGAGGTATTTCATGATGTACTGGGGTTATGTTTTAAAAAAGGAATTCTTATCTTTTAGAGATATCTGCTAAAATACTTACAGATAAAATGGTATGATATCTGAAATTTGGTTAAAAATAATGGGTGATGGCCCTGGTTGGTTTGGCTCACTGGATAGAGCATCGGCCTGTGGACTCAAGAGTCCTGGGTTCGATTCCGGTCAAGGGCATATACCTTGGTTGCAGGCACATCCCCGGTTGGGGGTGTGCAGGAGGCAGCTGATCGGTGTTTCTCTCTCATCGATGTTTCTAACTCTCTATCCCTCTCCCTTCCTCTCTGTAAATAATCAATAAAATATATTTTAAAAAAATAAAAAATAAAAATAATGGGTGGTGGAATGTAAAGGGAACAAAATTGGAAAGGAGTTGATAATTGTGAAGGTGATGATAGGAGCATAGACGTTCATTATACTATTTTCTATTGTGTAAATACTTGAAAATTTCCACCACGAAAAGTTAAAATATTAGCCAATTAATAGGATTTTGAAACTATGACAAACTCAAATTTTAAAAAGGAAATGGGGCCCTGACTGGGTTGGCTTAGTGGATAGAGCGTCAGCCTGCGCTCAAGGGTCCCAGGTTTGATTCCGGTCAAGGGCACGTACCTTGGTTGCAGGCACATCCCCAGTAGGGAGTGTGCAGGAGGCAGCTGATTGATGTTTCTCTCTCATCAATGTTTCTAACTTTCTATCCCTCTCCCTTCCTCTCTGTAAAAAGTCAATAAAAATATTAAAAAAAAAAAAAAGGAAATGGGGAAAGGGTAGCTGTCACAGCTGGTGGGAATGTTAATTCATAAAACAACTTTTGAGAGCAATTTGTGCACACTTCATGTTCCACCAATTCAATTATCTGGATATATGCTCAAAAGAAAATTTAGTTTATTAAGAGACATATAGCCTAGCCAGTGTTGCTCAATGGTTGAACACTGACCCAGGAACCAAGAGGTCGCCAGTTCAATTCCTGGTCAGAGCATATGCCTGGGTTGCAGGCTCCACACCCATTAGGGGGCATGCAGGAGGCAGCCTATCTATGATGTTCCTCTTTCATCGATGTTTCTACCTCTCTATCCCTCTCCCTTCCTCTCTCTCATATATATCTAATCTAATAAAAGAGTAATATTGAAATTGACCATTTCTACAGGACACCTAAGCCACACCCACCAGCCAATCAGAGCAGCTGTATGCAAATTAACCCAGCCAAGATGGAGGCCGGCAGTCACGGAGCTGGAGTAAACAGAGTCTTCCGTTGCTCCAGGAATAAACTGTCTGCCTAGGTGGCTGTGCTTCTCCCGGCTCAGGACAACATAGTTGCAACATTGTTTCAATTATAGAAGCCACGGACCTGAAACAAACAGCAGGCTTCCATTGCACCAGCGATGGAAGAAACTGCCTGCCTAGGCAACATTCTTTCAATTATAGAAGCTACGGAGCTGAAGCCGACAGGAGGCTTCGTTACCTGCCTAGGCCTTGGCTTAAAGGAACAGTGTACTTCTAATTATAGAAGATAAATAAACCCCAGAAACCTGCTTCCAGCCAGCCTTGCTGGGACGTTGTGTCAATGGGAGCTGTGGGGCAGCCTAAAAGGCTGAAAACAGCCCTCAGCCTGTCACCCAGGCTGGCCACACCCCAATGGGGTGAGGGTCCACACTGGGGGGCTTGGCCAGCATGCAAATAGCCATCAGCCCCTCACCCAGGCTGGCCAGGCACGCTAGCAGGTGGACATCCCCAGAGGGGTCCCAGACTGCGAGAGGGCACAGGCCAGGCTGAGGGACCTCCAGAGTGCACAGATTATTGTGCACTGGGCCCCTAGTATATATATAAAAGCCTAAGCCACTGTTATAACAGAACCAGAACAACTGGCCGAGCAGTCACTGTGACATGCGCTGACCACCAGGGGGAAGACACTCAACTCAGAAGCTTCCCTCTGGTCAGTGTGCTCCCACAGCCAACCTCCTGCTGACTCCCCCCCAGCTGTCTGGGCCCTGGATAGGCCTCGATTGCCAGCCAGGCCGAGGGACCCAACAAATTCATGCACTGGGCCTCTAGTAATCAATAAAAACCTTCTTTAAAAAGAGAGAAATATAGAAGCATTTTTTTTAAATAAATTTTTATTGATTTCAGAGAGGAAGGGAGAGGGAGAGATAGAAACATTAATGATGAGAGAGAATCGCTGATTGGCTGCCCACTGCACGCCCCTTACTGGGGATTGAGCCTACCACCCGGGCATGTCCTCTTAACCAGAATTGAACTTGGGACCCTTCAGTCCATAGGCTGATGCTCTATCCACTGGGCCAAACCAGCTAGGACTACAAGCACTTTTAAATAGGAACAATTAAAAATACCAAAATGGAGAAATTATAGTACACTTGAACTTTGAACCATAGGGGTGACAGGAGGTTTTAAAATGCAGACATCTGGAAAGGGCAATTACATGTGGAGCTAGGAGCTGGGGCTCCATCAGGATAGATTTAGCTCAGCAGATGTCACCTGGTGCCACTCTGGGCCAAGCCCGCTGCTAAATGTTGGGGACACAGAGGTGATGTCCCTCAAGGGGTTCAGAGTCTAGATATCAGAGTTGGAGGGGGACTAACACATCATCTAGCCCAACCTACCCATTTTAGAGATGTGGGAAATGAGGCCTGGAGAAATTAATGTCTTGCCAACGCACACATTTAGTTCATGGAGGAATGAAACCAACAGTCGAGCTAGGTTTCTGATGCTAAGAGAATCAGGAGATCTTGGAGCTACACATTCTTAAGCTGAATCCTGGCTTTGTAACTCACTAGCTGTGACCTTGGCCAAGTTTTTTAAGTCTCTTTCCTAAAAAGGACAATACCTACTTCATAGGTTGATGTGAGGATTAAATGAAATTTAAGGATTAAATAAAGCCATAGACCCTGTGACAGAAAAGGAATAAGACCTCAATGGGTAGATTATTCACTCTTATTATTAATGCAGAGTAAAGTCTTTAGCGAAAGAACAAAATGCTACATTCTATGTTGCTCTTAAAATAGTTAACCTCACACTTGTTAGAGCCAGGATGAACAAGGCTCTGTGTGAAGTCGAAAGCTTGTCTCAGGTCAGTTAGCTGCTTTATTTATTTTTTTCTTTTTAAAAAATAATTTTATTGATTTCAGGGAAGAGAGAGATAGAAACATCAATGATGAGAGAGTATCATTGGTCAGCTTCCTCCTGCACCTGGCAGCCCTGTAGGGGATCAAACCTGCAACCCAGGCATGTACCCTGACCTGAACTGAACCCATGACCTCTTGGTTCCTGGGTCGGTGCTCAACCGCCGAGCCACACTGGCCGGGCTCAGGTAGCTGCTTTCTATCCCAGGCCTTCCTCAAGCAGGCGCGTTTAAGGGGTTCCCCACCACCCTCCCACTCTGCTCTGGCTGCTCCCTTAGGCCCTTGGCTAAGACGTGACAGGGTAGGTAGCACAGCTCTATGATCTAATGCAGCTCTACCAAGTGGAGCCTCACTCAGCTCCCTATAAAGTGAGGATAATGGTTGTATGCATGCATATGAGCATAATCAATGGACACAAGACACTGGGGGGGGGGGGGAAGGGGAGGAGAGGGGAAGGTCAAGGGAAAAAAATGGAGACCTATCTAACATTCGTTGTAATACTTTAAGCAATAAAACAAAATTAAAAAAAAAATAAAACATGTAATACAATGCAAAAAAAAATTTCACAACTAGAAAAAAAAATAAATAAAGTGAGGATAATGGAACCTACCTCATAGGATTGTTGTGAGTTTTATATGAACTAGTGCTTAACATACAACATGCCCTCAACATATTGGAGCTACGATGCCGATGATGTAAGACCCCTGTCCCAGGGTGTCAGCCTCTGGAGGTACAGAAAAGGGTCAACACTCCCCATCCTCAAAGTGCTTCAGTCCAGTGAGGGTTCAGTCAGAGGCCAATGCATCCTTCCCATTTCACCCCAGGCTGTCAGGTTTCACGCCTGGATCAGGGCCCAGGGGTTCAATGGTTCTGGCTGCCTTATTCTGCAGAGGGGCTGGCTCTGAGAAACACAGAGCCAAACGCCCTGCATCTGAAATCACCCACATGCTCACTTCTGCTGGTGAGAACCCCAT
This sequence comes from Murina feae, assembly GCA_004026665.1. Lineage (NCBI taxonomy): Eukaryota > Metazoa > Chordata > Mammalia > Chiroptera > Vespertilionidae > Murina > Murina feae. The sequence goes on along the minus strand of PVJC01005889.1, from coordinate 29,647 downwards.
TCCCAGCTCTGCAGAATTGCTGGATGTCTCTGGCTGCTGAAGCCCAAGCATCATATGCTCTAATAAAGCCGCCTAGAAAGTTCCCTGTGGAGAGCTGGGCACCACGCTCTGGTTTGCGCCCTGGGGGCCAGGCAGCCAGAAATACCACAAAAGGTCTGTCCTTTAAAGCCACGCTCCTGTCCTCAGCACACTAGAGCCACGTGGCCCTGGGAGTGTCATGTCCAGTTCTTCCCCTTTACTGATGCCTTCTTCCTCCAATGAGACCATTTTTTACAGAGCCCAGCAGAACATTCTCAGCAGGCCCAGTGACCGTTTGTCCCCGTTCTTCCCACCGCAAAGAGCAAAAGCTATTGAGGTCAGGAAAATGACATGGTAAGACCAATGTGAGGCAAGTGGAACCAGTTAAATACAGCAAAAGTAAGTGTGCACTTGTTGCTATGGAAAATAATACAGAGGCCAATAAATAATAATACAGAATAAACACTCTGTGCTTCACGTCCCCACAACTGTAAACCTGCTTTTGCCCTCCCCTATTTGATTCACCAGCAGAGGCAGCACAGTTGTTCTTTCACATGGTGGCAGAGCTGCAGAGGGGCAGCTGCGCACGGGCTGCGGGCTGCAGGGACAGCTGGTCAGATGGTTTGTTGGTTGTGCACAGTGAGCTCAGTGAGCTCAGTGAGCTCTTTGTGGGCAGGGGCTATGCCTTATTCCCCAGTCTGACCAGCGCTCAGCACTAAAGCACAACACCTAGGACTGAGTGGTCACTCCGAACATATCTGTCAAGTGAATAAAGCTGCTTAGTGCCTGGCAGGCGTGCCTCAGTGGGTGAGCATCGACCTATGAACCAGGAGGTCATGGTTCCATTCCCAGTCAGGGCACAAGACCAGGTTGTGGGCTCTATCCCCAGTCGGTGCAGGAGGCAGCCTAACAATGATTCTCTCTCATCATTAATGTTTCTCTCTCCATCTCCCTTCCTCTCTGAAATCAAGAGGGGAAAAAAAAATCTAATCTAACAAAAGAGTAATATGCAAATTGACCACCACTCTGAGACACCTAAGCCATGCCCACCAGCCAAGCCATGCCTCCCAGACAATCAGAGTGGCTGTATGCAAATTAACCCAGCCAAGATGGAGGCTGGCAGCCACGGAGCTAGAGCAAACAGGAGGCTTCCGTTGCAACTGCTTGACTAGGCTGGCGGGCCTCTGCTCAAGCAACAATGTTTCAATTATAGAAGCCATGGAGCTGAAGCAAACAGGAGGCTTCTGTTGCCTGCCTAGGCCTCCACTCAAGGTAACAAAGTTTCAATTATAGAAGATAAATAAACCCCAGAAACCTGATTCCAGCCAGCCTCACTGGGACGTTGGGTCAACGGGAGGTATGGGCAGCTTGAAAACCACCCTCAGCCCCTCACCCAGGCTGGACACATCCGCATGGGGTGAGGGTTCCCACTGCGGGGGCTTGGCCAGTCTGCAAACAGCCATCAGCCCCTCTCCCAGGCTGGCCAGGCATGCCAGCAGGTGGACGTCCCCCGAGGGGTCCCAGCCTGTGAGAGGGCACAGGCCAGGCTGAGGGATCCCCCCCTGAGCAGCCCATATGTATATATATATATATATGGCTACTTATTTAGACAGGTTTAGATGCTTCTATTGCACATTCTCATAACAGCCTGAATTTTTCCTTCTTGGTGCTTATCATACTTGTAATTAAATAATTGCACGTGTAATTATTTGTTTGATGTGTGCCTCCCTGACAGGGACTACCTTCAGTATTATTCACAAGTTGTATCCCCAGTGCTTAGAATGAGATTTGGCACATAGCTGGCACTCAATAAAAGTTTGTTGAATGAATAAATAAGCATAAATGGCAAAGACGGTCAGTAGGCCAATCCACCCATCAATCTTGGAGGCCTGCACTGCCCTAGGCATTGGACCCCACAACCAAGCCAAAGGAAGCTGGCCTAAGGTTTTTTTTATTTCAAAATGCTGACAGTGTCATCAGAAAGTAGGGGGATGGAAGAATGCTAATGCCTGGGCTCAGCTGTTCTTTTTTTATATTTTAAAAATATATTTTATTAATTTTTTACAGAGGGGAAGGGAGAGGGAGAGTTAGAAACATCGATAATAGGGAAACATCAATCAGCTGCCTCCTGCACACTCCCTACTAGGGATGTGCCTGCAACCAAGGTACATGCCCTTGACCAGAATTGAACCTGGGACCCTTGAGTCCGCAGGCTGATGCTCTATCCACTGAGCCAAACCAGTCAGGGCATCAGCTGTTCTTAGAAGGAGTCTGCCTCCTAGAAAGCCTGTCTATTCACAAAAAGACAAGGTACAGTGGGAAGAAGGCTCATCCCCTAGATAACCAGGGCCTTCCCTTTGCCTCTAGTTGGTTATTTGGGATGTTTGGCCGGGGGTGGATGTACTGAATTTCAGCCTGAAGTTGAAGCAGAATCTACTCTGTAGTGTTGTTAGTAGATGTATAAATATTTACTGCAGGACCTGACAATGGCACTAATGCTCATTAATGCTGCCTAGAGTTGCTATTGCTATCAACACTCTGCCTTCTAAGGCTGCACTTGGAGGAAGGGCACCTTGGATGCCACCACTTGGATGAAGATCTTCAGGGTGGAAGTCTGGTGATAGGTGCTAGGCTTCACCAAGGCACCTCCTGGGGCCAACCTGGCCAGATGCCAGGCAAGAGGGAGTGAATCACCTCAATGTCAGAGACACTACTCAAACTCACTTAGGCAAGTGTTAGCCCACACATCCCCCAAATCCAGAGAGTAGACCTGCTTTTTGCTCAGCTGGATCCAGGAGCTCAACCCATCTCTCCACCTGTTGTCTTCTGTCTCAGAGAGACACCGTCCCCCAAGGTGGCTTACATCCTATCCTTTCAGCTACCACAGGAAAGAGGAAGTTTCCCTTCCCCAAAGTTCATACCAAACCCTCAGAATTGAGCCTCATTGGCTGTAACTGAATCATATGATCACCTCTGAACCAATCATATGGCTAGGGGGTACAAGGCTCTGATTGGCAGAGCTGAGTCACATGCCCACCTCCAGCTTAGGGACTGGAGTCAGCTTCTCAGATGGGGAGGAAAGATTCCCCAAGCAATGCAAGGTTGCTGTCCCCAGAGAAGGGAGAATGCTGCTGGGTCAGCACAACAAATTTCCATTGCCTATTGCAAACCTCTTGCAGGTCAGGTGAAAAGGGCAATGTCACAGTAAGACCAAACAAACATTAATTCTGTCAAATTCTGTGATAGAATCTGGAGGGATTCCCAGAAGGCAACGGGGCATTACTCAGCATTCTGCCAAAAGACCTGATTAGAGTGAGGCTAGTAAGGCACTTGCCTCAGGTACTAAATTAAGGGAGGCACAAAAAACTTAGTACCCTGGAGAAGTAATACTTGAATGCAATATTTTAAAAATCAAAATTAATGCAAAAACTCTATAATAAACAAAACACCAAAACTTTAAATAAAAGGATGCGTAATTGTGTCATGGACACCACATTGCAGCTTGGAACAAAATGAAAAATCGGAACTACTGATGCCACTTTTCTTTAAAATATCGGTATTTTGTTCATGGTGAATTTTTCAGCGTTAATTTTGATTTTTAAAAGGTTGCATTAAAATGTTATTTAGCACGATCACTACATTTTTTGGCACCACGCTAAATGCTGTGCCGATGTGGATGCCTCACTCCCTGCACCCTTGTCTGGGCCCTGCTGTCTTATGTGGGATTTGCTGGAGGCAGAAAGGAGAAACTACCCTGAAATGAATAGATGTATGGAAGAGCCAGGCTCTGCCCTCAGTGTGCCATCACCCTATTCCCCTGGGAAAATGTTTTCCTCTCTAGTCCTGTTTTTCCACTTGCATTTGAGGGACAGGGCAAGGTTAGTGGTTTTCAAGCAATAGAACTCAATCCCCCAATTAGATAACAAATTTAAATGGAGCTGTTGAAGACGGTAGACCCATCTACACTTCTGTCCCTCCACCAACTCCACAGCCCCCTCTAAGTGTCCCATGGAGCCTAAAGGAGCTCCAGGGGGTACAGCATGAAAGCCATTAAGTTCAATGATCTCTAAACCCACTGTTTTGCTTCTATATATTTCAATTCCTGCTGTCTCTTCTTCATTCAGGTGTTTCTCAGATTGCCAGGTCTTCCTTGTTTTGGGGACACCACAGTTACTTTATTTGAAACTAGGGGCCCAGTGCAGGAATTCGTGCACCTTGAAAGGAATTGTGGGCCGCAAGGCTGCTGTGGGCACAACTGTCTCAGCTCATCCTCTGTGCCCCTGCCTGGTGCCAGGCACTTGCGGCGGGTGTGAGCACCTGGCGAGACCATGGCGCAGGAGAGCAAAGAATTTTCAGTAACCACTAGAGATGCGCCCTGAAGACAGCCACCAGCACCCCACCTTGGTCTAGAGCCTCGGCTCACTTGCTCCACCATCCCACCACAGCCAATGCCCGCCATGTTCCGCGCACACCCCCTGGTGGTCAGCACACGTCATAGTGACTGGTTGTTTGGTTGTTCCGATGTTCGTCTATTTGTATATTAGCCTTTTATTATTATAGATTAGAGGCCCAGTGCACAAAAATTTGTGCACTTGGGGGGGTGGGGTCCCTCAGCCCGGCCTGTGCCCTCTCACAGTCTGGGACCCCTCAGGGGATGTTGACTTGCTGGTTTAGGCCCTCTCCCCAAGGAATCGGGCCTAAGCTGGCAGTCAGACATCCCTCTGGCATCCCAGGAGCCCTCGGGGGATGTCCACTTGTCAGCAGGGAGCAGGCCTAAGCTGCAGTCGGACATCCTTAGCTCTGTTGAGGAAGCAGGAGAGGCCCCCGCCATCACTGCTGTGTTAGCAGCCGTCAGCCTGGCTTGTGGCTGAGCAGAGCTCCCCCTGTGGGAGTGCACTGACCACCAGGGGCAGCTCCTGCATTGAGCGTCTGCCCCCTGGTGGTCAGTGTGTGTCATAGTGATCAGTCATTCCCAGTGGTTCTGCTGTTAGGGTCAATTTGCATATTACCCTTTTATTATATAGGATTATTATATAGGATGCTGTTTCTATGGCCCCACTCTAGTCCTGCTGAGTCAGAATCTTCAGGGCCCAGGCCAGGAGTCAGCATGTTCAACAAGCACCTTGCCTGCCAGTTGGTAGATGTCCACCACAGTGTTTGGGTCCTCCCCAGTTATTCCCACAGAACCTCATGAATTACTTTATCCTGGAGCTTTCATTACAACTGTCCTCCTGAATGACCAGGGTGAGGAGAAAAACAAACGCAGAAATAGTCAGACAAGCCAGATAAATGAATCAAGGTTTGCCAAGTGGAAACAGATCACTGTGAGATAGATCTCCAGGGACCCTTTCCTGGACAGTACATCCTGGCGGCCCCTTGCTCTGCAATCCCATAATTTTTATCCAAAAGAAATCATCTGTGCATTTCTTTTCTTCTGATGTGGTGCTGGTAACCTCAGGGGTTATTTATTGAATTATCAGGTTTCTTATTAGTACATTAATGGGTTCCTGGGAGCTAGGAGTGAGCCTGCCCATAAAACTGTCAAGAGAATTCATTTTCTACTTTGGAAATATGGTAGGTTCTTGTCAACTTCAAGGGAAACAGCCATTCATTCATTTGCTCATTTTCCCCCACTCAACTAGCTTGGCAGATTCATGGGTGCATATGATATTTCCTCTGCTTCCCCCGCCCCCAGCTTTATTGAATTCATCCATTTAAAATGTAAATTCAATTGTTTTTGGTATATTAAGAGTGTGCAAATTTCACCATGATCAATTTTAGAATATTTTTATCACCTCAAAAAGAATCCTTGTATCCTTTAGCCATCATTCCCCAATCCTCCATCTCCTCAGGGCTGAACAACCATTAATCTGTTTTGTGTCTCTATGAGTTTGCCTATTCTGGACATTTCCTTTAAATCAGTCAGTAATGTTTTCAGGGTTCATCAATATTATAGCATATACAGTCCCCCCTTATCTGCAGATACATTCCAAGACCCCCAGTAGTTGCCTGAAACCACAGTAGTACTGAATCCTATATACAGCTGACTCTTGAACAATATAGGGATTATGGGCACTGACCACCTGCACAGTTGAAAATTTGAATATAATTTAAGTTAGCCCTCTGCATACTTGGATTTCCAACCACAGCTGAAAATAACAGTGGGCCCCAATGAAATTTCAGAAAAAGAAATGAAAAAAACAATTCCTTTTCCAATTGCAACAAAAATAATAAAATTCTTAGGAAAAAACTTCACAAAGGATGTTAAGTTTTTGGTATATGAATGCTTCATATACCGAAAACTACAAAGCACTATTAAAAGAGATTGAAAAAGACACAATGAAATGGAAAGGTATTCCGTGTTCATGGATTGGAAGAATCAACATAGTTAGAATGTCCATATCACCCAAAGCAACATATAAATTTAATGTAACCTCCATCAAAATACCAATGCCATTTTAAAAAGAAATAGAAAAAAAATAATCAGACCTCAAATAGCCAAAGCAATCGTGAGAAAAAAGATTGAAGCTGGAGGTATCACACTACCTGACTTCAAATTATACTACAGAGCAATGATAATCAAAACAGTATGGTATTAGCAGAAAAACAGACACACAGACCAATGGAACAGAAATGAGAGCCCAAAAGTAAAACCACATGTATATGGGCAAATAATTTTTGACAAAGGGGCCAAAAACATATAATGGAGAAAAGAAAGCCTCTTGTAAAAATGGTGCTGAGAAAACTGGAAAACCAGATGCAAAAGAATAAAACTAGATTATCGTTTATCCTCATGTAAAAAATTCATTCAAAATGGATCAAAGACCTAAATGTAAGACCTGAAATAATAAATTATATAAAAATATAGGTACTAAACTTAGAAATCTGAGTCTTAGAGAAGATTTTATTAATTTGATCCCAAAGGCAAGGGAAGTAAAGGCAAAAGAAAATAAATGAATGGGACTATATCAAACTGAAAAGCGTCTGCACAGGAAAAGAAGCCACCAACAAAACAAAAAGGCAACTGATGGAAGGGGAGATGATATTTACAAACAACAGGGGTTAATATCCAAAATATATAAAGAACTCAGCAACTCGACACCAAGCAAACAATCCAATAAAAAAATGGGCAGAGGACTTGAACAGACACTTCTTCCAAGAAGACATACAAATGACCAACAGATACTGAAAAGATGCTCAACTTTACTACCTCTTGAGGAAATCAACTCAAAACTACAATGAGAGGGGGCAGGTGGAGGTGGATGAGGGCATAGAGGAAATAAATGGTGCTGAACACAAACAAACAAATGAACTATAATGAGATACCCCTTCACACCTGCTGGAATGGCTATCAACATAGCAAGTAATAATAAGTGTTGGAAAGGCTGTGGAGGAAAAGGAACCCTCATTCACTGCTGGTGTGAATGTAAACTGGTAGGGCCACTATGGAAAACAGTATGGTGGCTCTTAAAAAAAAATTAAGACTAGAGTTACTATATAACCCAGCAATCCCTCTTCTAGGTATCTACCTGAAAACTTTGAAAACATGTATTTGCAAAGATATATGCACCCTTCGGTTCACTGCAGCATTATTTATGGCGGCCAAGACGTAGAAACAATCAAAGTGTCCTTTGATAGATGACTGGATAAAGAAGATGTGGTAAGTAGATACAGTGGAATACTACTCAGCCATAAGAAAAGCTGAAATACTGCCAACTTAAAAAAAAAAACAATTTAAAAAACATATTTTTATTGATTTCAGCGAGAGGAAGGGAGAGGGAGAGAGAGATAGAAACATCAATGACTTGTCATGTACACTGTCCCACATTCTGGACTTCTGTTATTTAACGTGCTCCTCTATCCTCTGAAATTCCTCTAATGGCCTGCTTAGATTCAGACTCAACATTTCTGGCAGACGCCACAACAGGTGAAGCTGTGTAGTCTACCGCATCCTATCAGAAGGCAAGCGTGATGCTTGGCTGTCTGTGCCACCATTGGTGATGCTAAATGTAGTCCTTGGGTGAAGGTGGTGACAGAGGAGGAAGGAACTGGGAAGGATGGAAAAGGCTTCACAGGCAATGTGTCTGAATAGGGCTTTCAGGGTGTGAAGGAGCGTATGGAGTAGAGAAAAAGGAAGAGGAAGGGTTTTCTAGGTATCCGTGGAGACGATGTTGGCAAAGAGTGTAAGGAGCTTTAGGAAGTAGGAGGTGGTAGGCAAATGTGGCTGAGAATTGTTATAATAACCGGCACTTAGGGTGATTTTACTGTGTTCCAGGAACTGTGCTTAAATGACTCATGTAATTCCTCACATGGATCTACAGAGTGGGTGCTACCGCCCCTGTTTTCAGGGTGTGGAAATCAAGGTTTAGTGATGTGTAGTAACTTGGCTAAGGTCAGATAGCTGGAAATAGAAAGACTCGGATTTGAATCTGAATTCCTGACTCCTGAGTCTCTGCTTGGAAATTCACAAAGTCTTCATTAAGATAGCAAGGTACATGAGTTGGAAAGGCAGGTTGGGTGAAGGTGGAGGCAAGCTTCCTCTGCCATTCTAAGGAGCTGGGTGTTATTCCAGTGGCTGGAGGGGTGGGCCCAGTGCCTGAGAACGCTCACTGACTGCCATGGGAAAGATGAGTGGAGAGCTGCTGGGGTCAGCAACTCTCCCTGCTTGCCCCAGCAGGTAAAGGCTGGGCGCCATTTCTGGCGAGCGGGGCCCCAGGGAACAGAGATCCAAGGAGGAATTCAGTGCCTCCTCAAACTTCTGCACAGACCTTCAGCCTGTGGACCTGACGGAGTGTGGGTCTGGTTTCCCCACTGTCCAGTGCTCAAAGCCTTCCAGTGCTCAAAGAGGTGGGGGTCCTGGGCACAGCACCCACAGATCCCAGCCACTGTGAACAGCTCCATTTCCACCCACGTCATCCCAAAGGCCAGGCACCCTGTGGGCTACCTTGTGGACTGTGAGCTGGAAAGAGCAGGTGAAAGGATCAGCTTTAATCTTCCCAGGCCCAGAGAGGGGATGTGACTGGCCCAAGATCACACAGTGAGAGATGGTGGCAGAGGCAGGACTAGAATCCAGTGGTGCTTGTTGACTCCAAGACTGCTCTTCTTTCAAGATGGTTATTATTTGGGAATGAAAAGGAATCAGGACACATTTACTGAGGACTGGCTACCAGGATGCAGACAACTCCAGGGAATCAATCCTTCTTTTTTTATTCATATTTGCCCACTTTGGGAGTCTTCTCTGAAGGACCCTGCAGAATGAGGAAGCTGTGGCTCTGGGCGCCCGCCAGGGCTGGCTGTTGTCCCACAGTCCCTCATCCCCACAGGACCTGTGCATCTGGCCACCCCTACCCCCACCTTTAACCAGTATGGGGGCGGGGGAGCCCTGCTCTGGGATTGGGCTACCTAAATTCAAATCTCTATCAGGTACTCATTAGCTGTGCAACCTTGAGCTAGTCACTTTCCCTCTCTGTGCTTCTGTTTCTTCATTTTTAAATTGGTGAAAATAAGTATGAGGACTAGGTGTAAGGATTAAATAACATAAGTAGTATTCTAGAGCATAGTAAGGAACTTGCCACATGATAAAGGCTGGTTTTTATTATTAACCTAGAAGTTAGTGACAGGACTTGGCACCCTGTCACTAACTTATCTAAAAATTAATTGGACAAACCTTCCAGATCCTGCATAAAACCTGCCTCTTCCATGAAGACCTCCTAGAGTAACTGCACTCAGTTTAAAGCCTATTTTGATTCCCAGAATCTAAAGCACAGTTGGCATTTTCTAAACTAACTGTAACTGGGGCAGGAAAGAGCAGCCCGTGTAACCTTCCCCACAGTACTTACCCAGACTCAGAGGCCTGGGAGTCATACTCGAGCCCTCAGCTCGCTACTAGCTACTGGCTACTCACTTTTGGGTAAATCCCTTCATCTTTGTCCCTCAGTTTCCTTGGTAAAATAGGGGGTGATAACAGGATGAAAAAAGTCAGACCCCCGGCTGCATTGAGAAAGGAAGGAAACAAGCAAACAAATGTTTTGCAAAGCATATTTAATAACCTGGAAAAATGATGCCAATATACATACATAAAAAGATGCGTATTACCTCCCTGTGGTAAAAGACTCACAATGCAATGTTAATCAAAAAAGCAATAAATTACATATGAAATATAACTCCCAATTTGTTTTGAAAAAGTTTAAGCGCACTGCCCTGGTCAGTGTGGCTCAGTCGATGGAGTGTCATCCTGTGCACCATTCCCAGTCAGGGCACATACCCAGGTTATGAATTTGATCACCAGTTGGAATGCATACAGGAGGCAACTGATTGATGATTCTCTCTCACATTGATGTTTCTCTCTCTCTTTCTCTCTAAAAATCAATAAAAAATATTTTTAAAGAAATATAAATACACCAACAAAGAATAAAGATAAGGAAACCCACAACATGTCAATGAAGTGTTGCCTCTGGATGGTAGGCTTACCAGTGATTATTATCTTCATCTTTATTTTTCTATATTCTCCAATTATTTCTAATGAGGATATATTATTTTATAAACAGAAAAAAGCTACAATTATATTTAAAGAAAAATAGTGTGCTGCCCTAGCTGGTTTGACTCAGTGGATGGAATGCTGGCCTGTGGTCTGAAAGGTCCCGGGTTTGATTCCGATCAAGGGCACATGCCCAAGTTGTGGGCTTGGTCCCCAGTGGGGGACGTGCAGGAGGCAGCCGATCAATGATTCTCTTTCATCACTGACATTCTTATCTCTCTCCCCCTTCCTCTCTGCAATCAATAAAAAAATATTTTTAAAAAATATGTTTGAAAACATTCAAGGCTCAGCAAAAGCAACTTAGATGTCAATTACGTATGAACTAGGGGCCCAGTACACAAAAATCTGTGCACTCGGGGCAGGGGGTCCCTCAGCCCAGCCTGTGCCCTCTCACAGTCTGGGACCCCTCTGGGGATGTCCATCTGCTGGCGTGCCTGGACAGCCTGAGTGAGGGGCTAATGGCTGTTTGCAGGCTGGCCAAGCCCCACAGTGGGGACCCTCACCCCATGGGGGTGTGGCCAGCCTGGATGAGGCGCTGAGGGCCGTTTTCAGGCTGGCCACATCCCCTTCAGGGTTCAGGTCTCTACTGGGGTGCCTGGCCAGCCTGGGTGAGGGTTTGAGGGCTGTTTTCAGGCTGCCCACAGCTCCCATTGACCCAACGTCCCAGCGAGGCTGGCTGGAATCAGGTTTCTGGGGTTTATTTATCTTCTATAATTGAAACTTTGTTGCCTTGAGCAGAGGCCTAGCCGACCTAGGCAGGCAGTTTCCTCCATTGCTGGAGCTACAGAAGCCTCCTGTTTGCTCTAGCTCCATGGCTGCCGGCCTCCATCTTGGCTGGGTTAATTTGTACACAGCCACTCTGATTGGCTGGTGGGTGTGGCTTGGCTGGTGGTCGTGGCTTAGGTATAATGGAGTGAGGGTCAATTTGCATATTACTCTTTTATTAGATTAGATAATCAGAAATCCTTAAGATTAAAATTATGCCTTTCACAGGCACCCTGTCCCTCCAAACCAGGGTTCAGTCCATGATTTGTTTTCTCTTGGAAAGCCTCATGCAGCACTCCCCACTCCTCTGGTTTCCAGAACATCACCAGCCTCCTTGGCCTGAAGTTCCTTGTTTGGGTCAGGGGAGCAGTGGGCAGTTCTCTGTGGAGCTGAAGACCTTGAAGTCCCTGCAGTTATCCGCTTTCTTAGCTGAGGAGGTCTGTTGTCTACCAATCTAAACACAAGCCTGGCATTCAAGCTCGCTGGCTGTAGGTTATCTGCCTCTTCTGTATGTTTTCATGAGGACCTTTGTAGAATCCCCCACAACCTTACTGAACCTAGAAGCTCAAAAACCTTCAATGGCTCATTTCCTTCAGAGTGGGTATTGGCCAACTTCTTTAGTCTGGCATTTAAGGCCCTGGAGAATCTGAACCAACTTTCCTGACAATTTCTGTATCAACCAGATAGTTTGTTAGCCAGCTGCACAACTAGGATGGAAGGGACAACAATGAGTGGAGAGAGCTGGGCGGAAGAATGCAATGGGGAAAGGTGGGGACTGTGGCAAAATGGAGCATGCACAGACTTTCTAAAGGGACTGTCACTTCTCAGTGCCAGCCAATTACTCCCTGGTGAGATCTTCCAATTTTTTCCCCAATTAGGAAATCTGGATCTTTATGTGAAATCTCCTGATTTTTAAATACTGGCTGCTAATTTGACAAAGACATTTGGCCAGTCTGCTGATCATAATTTGAGACTTGTCAGAGGGACACATTGAACTTTTCTCCCTCTGTACCTCTGCCTTTGCTGTTCCCACTGCCAAGAACACCCTCCCACTCATCTGGGTCTAATGAACTCCACCTATTCTGTCAGGCCCAATCCAAACACTCTCTCTTCCGTGAGCATCCCTGGATGACCTCAGCCAGAAGTGACACCTCCCTCTTTGGGACAGCACCAATATTTTAACTCCGAGCCTGTCCATCTCATGCCATAGTCATGAGTCCTACCTCCACCGGTAGACCATGAGCTCCTGAAACACTCAACAAATATTTGTGGAGTACTTACTTTGTTGCAAACACCAGGCTAGGCACTAGGGAAACAGCCTTGAACAAGATGAATAGTTTTTGCCTTGATGTTATTTAAAACTAGTGCCAGGGACTGATTTTAAATAAATCATTCCCAACAAAGAATAATTCCAATTGTGATGAGTTTTATGGAGTTAAGTAAGTTTATACAAGGAGCCTAATCCAGGCAGGAGGATTAAGCAGTTCACGAGGCAGCTTGGGGAAGCATTAGCTCTAGGTCGGCCATACAAGGTTGCACAGTTTGTATACTGCACAAAGGTAACCAGCTGAGAGGGAGGGTAGGCGAGACCTGAAATCCAGGCCCTGCTTGCTTGCCCAAGCTGTGCCTTTTTCTAATTTGTAAAGTGGCCGGGCCAACGTTTAGTTCCTCTGAACCCCTAAAATGTTGCTCTAATAAACTTAGAATCTAAATAAAAACAGTGACATCTCTCTCTCTCTCTCTCTCTCTCTCTCTCTCTCTTTCTCTCTCTCTCTCTCTCTCTCTCTCTATATATATATATATATATATATATATATGTATGTATAGCCTCAAGAGATGTCCCCTGCTCTTCTTACCAGAATATACCCTCTAAATCCTTCCATCCTTACTCCAGAGACTTGGGGATCAAAGAAGCCATGTCTGAGGAGGTGACATAGGAGCTGAGACTGAAGGATAAGAAGGGGCCAGGCAGGTAGGAGTATGAGGAACAGCATGTATGAGGTCTCCGAGGAGAGAAAGCACCATGGCTTAAGGAGCTAATAAGTGACCAGGGGTGGGCTGAGTAGTAACCATACCATACATGACCTGGAAGGCCACATGAAGGGGTTCAACTGTTATCCTGAAACGTCTTATATTTCCTGCTCCCTAACCATGTTGCTATGGGTGTCATTGCCCATGGACACTCCCACAGAGAGTGCAGACGACAGAAACTACCTTCACAGAACACCCAACGTGAGTCACAGCGTGCTGGGGCCACATGTCCGGTTCATTCTTCCTTCCCCTTCCTACTAAGGAAGGAAGTATTTGATTTCAATTGAACAGCTGAGAAAACTGAGGCAGAGAGGATGAGCAGCCTGCCCAAGGTTTCCTGGTATTGGGGGGGGGGGCGGCTGGGAACCATGCCCAGGTCTGTGGGATCTGAGCCCCTTCTCTTGGTTGCCAAGTAGCAATGACCCTCATGAGTAAACAGAAGGCAGGAGGAGTCCAGAGTCTTGCTGCTCAAAGTGGCGTCTGAGGTGGCTTTCGGCACTAGCATCACCTGGAAGCTTGTCAGAAATATAGGATCTCAGATTCCTCCCCAGTCCTGCCGAGTCAGAATCTGCATTTTACAGGAATAGTATAGACATTATAGGCCGAGGAACACTATGGTAGAGAATAATTCAAGCAATAACTGCCTTTGCAGTCCTTACACAACAGTCTAGTGTCTCAAAGGCCAAGTCTCTAGTGACTTGAAAACAACTTATAGTCAAATTTGCCAGAATTGCCAACTGTCCTACCTATCCACCGGCCCCAATTTTGTCTTCTATTGCAACTCCAAGGGTAAGGCTGTGAGAAGCTACCATTCACTCAAGAGAAGGGCTGCTGTAGACTCTTTCTGCTCAATGTCTTAGTATGAATCTGCCCTCACCCAAGGACAAAGCTGTTGGACCCCTCTCCTGGTTAATGACTGCTCCAAATCATCTTCCATTTGGGGCCCACTCTGATCGCCAGATCCTCTTCTGGAGCTCAGCTTCACAAGACAATTCCCTTTCTTAGTTGTGTATCAGGGAAGCAGAACATTTTGGTAGAAAAGATAAAAAGATGAGGAAAAGCTGGGTTCTCCATCATGTCAGCGGTAAGGCCATATGTTGTGTGACTTCGGGAAACACCCACACCCACTTCCCCATCCCCATGTGAAGAAAGGATAGGATGGACTAGATTAGATCACTGGCTCAAGGGCTTGGCAGGTAACATAAAGGGAATTCAGTGGCCTCGGTGAGTAGGAGGGGGAAGTGGAGACCGTGGCAAATAGCGTAAGGTTTTAAAATACTGGCATCTAGTTAACACTTAAAAAAAAACAAAAACAAAAACACTCTGTGGGCCAGATAAAGATCAGGTGCAGGCCAGATTTGCCCGTGGGCCGCCGGTTTGCGATGCCTGGCCTCAGAGTCACCCTAATGTTGTGTGTGTATGATGCCACCCCAATTACTCAACTCTTCAGGATGCCGCAAAGCCGCTGCAGAGGGGCGGCGTGACCCCTCCCCACCGCGGGCCTGGCTCTCGTCCGCGCCCCTCCCAGGCCTTTCCCCGTGAGCGCCCTGCGCGGGGACTGGTCTCCCGGCGTCGCTTTCTCACCCCCCTCAACGCCCCCCACCTGCAGGCCAGATGCACTGCCTGCTCCGCAGCGATGACTCAGCTTCAGCGCACAAGGAGGGGAGGGGAGGGGAGGAGCGAGAGGAGGGCGGAGAGGGGCGAGGTGGGGCGGTGGACGGGGCGGGGCCTACGTGGGGGCGGAGGGAGGAGGAAGGGGAAAGGGAGGAGGAAGGTCGGAGAGAGAAAGGCAGGGAGGAGCTGCTAGGGAGGCCGGAGCCCCCGCCCCCTCCCTCCGCCCGCCGCCCAGGGCTGGGCCGGGTTTGGGGACCCGGAGAGGGTGGAAGGGTGGAGGGGTGGAGGGAAGAGAGGGAAGGGGAACCGCGGAGCGGGTGGGGCTGGGGCGGGGATGGGAGGGTAGAGCGCTGGACTCCATTCATCCCCGTCCCCTTGTTCCGTGTGAGCACGTGGCTTCCAGCCACACCCACAGGCCCGCCCTGCCCTGGTTGGATCAGTGCTGGGGAACTCACATTTGTTTATTTTTAAGAAACTTTGGTTTGTTTGAGCCAAACTTGGGATGCACCTCTAGACACAGATATTCAGTGAGCAGCTCGGTGGGAGGCCCTGGGGACCGGGCTGGGCGTCAGAAAGCGACAGAGGAGTGCGCCCGGCGCCCCGGGGCTGGCAGCTGGCAGCGCAGGGAGAGAGCGCACGGCGCCATCCACCCGCGGACATTCACGGGGAGAATGATCCACTGGCGCGTTTGTGGGGCTACACCATAGCGATAACACAAGTTTGAATTTGGAAGGTGCCCCACGGAAGTTTCCTTAGCAATGTTTTTGTTTATGAATGAATCCATGAATGGGAGCGTGTCCCCGAGGGGACAGGCGGTTTTTTTTCCATGTATTTTTGAAGGTTTGGGATGATGCATTGGAGTGCCTTTGTGTGTCTTGAGCATGTATGTATATGCATGTTTTTTTGTTAAAGAACAGAGATTCAATTGATCGAGTCCTGAATTGGCAAGTAGAGAGGAGGTGGAGAAGCTGTACAATATGGATGTTTTCATAGGCAGAAACGGAGGGAAACAAAGATACTAGCAAAAGAAAAGAAAGGACTGTTTCAGGCAAGGTTAACCTCCTTCAGGGTTTTGGTTGTGAGTGTGTGTGTGTGTGTGAGAGAGAGAGAGAGAGAGAGAGAGAGAGAGAGAGAGAGAGGGAGTGAGTCTGTGGCCAGAACTGGCGTGTGTCTGGAGGCTGCATATGTGTATGTATGTAAATGAGAAGGTAGGTGTTTTTTCTGAGTCGTGTGGGTATCATTGTATGTATCTAGATGTATACCTGCAGCCATCATATTGATTCAGTCTGTCATGAGGAGGTCATGATTCTTAAGGGTTGGTCAAGGCATTTCTTTTTTATTTTTTAAATATGTTTTTATTGAGTTTTTAGAAAGAGAGGGGAAGGGAGAGGGATAGATAGAAACATCAATGTGAGACAGAAACATCCATCAGCTGCCTCCTGCACATCCCCTACTGGGGATAGAGCCCGAAACTCAGGCATGTGCTCTGTCCTGGAATCGAACCAGTGACCTCTTGATTCATTGATCTATGCTTAACCACAAAGCAACACTGGCTGGGCAAGGCATTTCTTAGAGGAAGATGTCCTTGGGGAGTGGGGGTTATGGAGGGAGGAAAAAGCCCAGCGACCCTCTAGAGCCCTGGGAGATGGGGTGGGCAATGGAGGCTGAAGCAAGACCAGGGCAGGCCTTAAAGGCCAGAACACCTTCATCACAGCCTCCTCAGGCCTCCCCTGGCCTCTCCACCCTTTTAAGCACGTGGCTGGCTTCTCTCATAGCCTAGCTCTCGGCCTACCTTGTCAGTGCCTCTTTGCAGAGGACATGTCCTTGGTAATTAACAGCAGTAACCTCAAGAGCAGGTACTGTGTGCCTACCCCTGAAAAGCACTGAACCAGCACTGGTTCAGCTCTGTGAGCCAGAAAAAGCACCCCTAATTTTACAGAGAGGACAGTGAGGAAGTAAAGGGCCGTTCCTGGTTATGCAGCTGGTTATTCCCCAGGCTCCAGAGGCTACATGCCTCTCACCTGCAAGAACCGGGCCTCACAACCTCAGCACTACGACACTTGGGTCCGGAGAAGTCGGCGTTGTGGGCCTGTCTGGTGCACTGTAGGATGTTCGGCAGCATGCCTGGCCTTACCCACTAGATGCCTGCAGCACCTCCCTCCCCAGTTGTGACAACCAAAATGTCTCCAGACATTTCCAAATGTCCCCTGGAGACAAAGTCACCTGGACTGAGAACCACATGCTAGACTCACCTGCCTCCCTGAAAAATGCTACCATCTCCACGTTGTCCAGGGGCTTTGCCATCCCCTCTTTTCTCACAGTGATCCCCACTTCCATGCAGGTAGCTCCTTGCCTTTGCACAAACAAAAAGGTTAGCAGCTGGGCCACCTTGCCCAGAAACTCAACTTCTCTGAGCCTCAGGCAAAGAGAGCACAGGGCTCAACATCTCGGAGAGACCTTTATAGCTCTTATTATTATCCTTTGAGTCACAGTGGTTCCCTGAGGTCAGAGCCAGGAGGAAGGGGGCCTGGGGCCAGCTGACCTTCTCTGGCCCAGATCTGTGGACGCTGCTGGTTCTGCGAATTTGCTTTCCTAGTTCAGTGAGAAGAGCACAATGCTACAATGCTGGGCCTGTTGGACGCTGTTACATCTTTTGCTGTGTCATCTTTGCAAATGGACTTTCCCCACCCACAGAACCTGACTGCAATGAGCAACGGCTGTGTTGTAGCCAGAGCAGGTGCTCAGGAAGGGCAAGGTGGAGCCAGCCACAGGCTCTCAGCATGTCCAGGTCCCCGCAGGCTGTCCACGCTGCTGTGGGGCCGGCCACCTTGGCTGAGTAGGGTCTGGGCAGCCGGTGGAGAAGAGTGCAGTAGCCCTGCCTCATGCATAGGAGGCCTGAGGCTCCTGCTACAGACAAGACACAGGTGACAACGCCCGCGGAGGACTTCCAAGCCACCCCTGTCTCTGCTACTCCGGGAACCCTCTTCTCTTGACTCTCATCTCTCCCTCTGCTCCCTGCAGTGTCCCTGAAGTTTGCAGGGGCGTCCCTCCATTCCTTTTGTGGGGATGCAGAGCAGAATAGTTAAGGGGGAGGATTCTGGCACCTCCTCACCCGAGTCTGTGTGATCTTAGGCAAGGCACTTAATCTCTCTGTGCTTTGACTTCTTCATTTCTAAAGTGGGCGTCCTGAAAGGCCCTACCTGGCAGGCTTAAGTGATATACTACAGCAAGCCCTCCCTCCTGGGAGCATGCCCATGCCCTTTTCT
The DNA here is from genome assembly GCA_004026665.1 of Murina feae. Taxonomy (NCBI): domain Eukaryota; kingdom Metazoa; phylum Chordata; class Mammalia; order Chiroptera; family Vespertilionidae; genus Murina; species Murina feae. Next base: position 11,416 of record PVJC01005889.1, on the reverse strand, counting down.
TCCCTTTTTTCCCCACGGGAGTGTATCTCCTAAACTCTAAGGGACCCCACGAGACTTGCAACCAGGGGAGCAATGGGAAGCTTGTCCTGGGCTAACCCCCTGAACCTGTCCCCAAGGCCCCCTTTCCTCTGACTCCCGGTGAGCTAACAGCAGAGCCACCTGGGCTCCCTTCTTTCCCATATTTCTAGAAAGGCCAAGTAGCCCTGCCTAGGCTCTTCCCTGTTGCTGCTCTATCCTAAGTCCTTTCTTGTTTCACTGTCCCCAATTTTAATAAATATACCCCCCCCCAAATGATATAATACATATGAAGGATGCTAGGCATGCAGTGAGTCCTTAATAAGTCACAGCTACCATTATTGCTATTATTCTTGATTAACCATGAAGTACAAATGAGCACATGCTAATTGCTGGGCACTGTGCTAAGCCCTGGACAGCTTTCTCACTCGGTTCCATCCACAGCTCTACGAGGAAAATGCTATTATCTGGCCCACAGCAGAGGAGAGGAAGGTCAGGTACACTGATGTGAAGTAACTTACCCAGGGTGACAGAACTAAGAGAATCTGAGTGTTGTCACTGCAAAGCCTAACTGCCCTGATGTCCACCACAAACAGATCTCATGGAGAAAGGGGGATCTCCTCTCCTGCTGGGGCATCGGGGAGCCAGCGGAGAGGCCTAGAGGAGAAGGCAGAAGGGCCTGGGCAGGAGGGCTTTGCGCTCAAAGAGAGTGAAGTCTCCCTTGTTCAGCTACTGACGAAGCCACCTAGCACAGTGGGCTCTGGTCTCATGACTGCCGAGAGGTGTTGCTGAGTTTTTACTGGTGCATAAAGTTGATTTTTATGACAAGCCGGGGCACATATTGTTTTAGTGCATTTTGTTTGAATTGCATTGTAGAAAAGCTGCCCAAAGGCATTTAATTTGCTGTAAGTCAGAGGAATTAACAGTCTAGAGTTAATGAAAGAGAGTCATGAGAACTTGGCCAGGTGAGTATACACGAGTGGATGGTCTGTGTGGACTGGTTAGTTCTTCCAACGCATATGCCAAAAAGGACAGAGAGAGCCGTATGATGACGTTTTGATTTTTAAAGAAATTCAGGATGATTTTCCTTGTACTGGGATTGTGTGCTTGTATTCGTTAGGTATTGCTATGTAGCAAATGACCCCGCGGCTTAGTGGCTTAAGGTATTTACTATCTCACAGCTCCTGTGGTTCAGGAATTCAAGAGTGACTTAGCTTCCTAGGCGCTGGCTTGGGGCCTCTCACAACGTTGCCATCAAGATGTCAGCCAGTGTTGCTCAGTGGTTGAGCATTGACCTATGAACCAGGAGATCACAGTTTGATTCCCCATCAGGGCATATGCCTGGGGTGAGGGCTCGATCCTTAGTGCAGAGGCATGCAGGGGGCAGCCAATCACTGATTCTCTCTCATCATTGATGTTTCTCTCTCTTTGTCCCTCTCCCTTCCTCTCAAATAAAGATATTTTAAAAAATCAACTTCATAGGGTCTACAGCGAGGTAAAATATAGGGTGACACAGCGTTGGAGTCTATCAATGTTGACTCCAACGTTTGTTATGAATAGTGATAACAATAAAGTGACAATAATAGCTCATATTCATTGAGCAACTATTATTGTCAGTCTCTGAAAGCTTAGAGCAATTAAGCTCCTTGCCCAAGGCACACAGCTAGAAGGGCTGGGACTTGAACCCAGGTCTGCCTATCTCCAAAGCTAAACTGTTGGATAATTTGTTCTTTTCACTTCACAGTCTGTAATGGTACACATGTTACATGGTTCTACCTGTCCCACCCCTCTTTTTCTGGCTGCTTAGTAGTATATGGGTGGACCAGAGGGCTTGGAGTCTCTCGGTGGGTTATCACCAGGCTCAAAGCAGCCTGAACTCACCAGGGGGCCCTGTATCAGTCAGTATAGGCCAGATTATGCTCCAGTGACAAACAATGCCACGGGTGCTTAAAGCATCCGTGTGGGACTGTGACAGGTTCTGTTTTGTGTTCCCTTACTCCAAGTCCCAAGTGGACAGAGCAGTCACCGTTGGGAACACTACCGACGGCCATGCTGAGAGATAGGAGACATATAGACATTGCACACTGGCTCTTAGAGTTTTACCTGGAAGTGACTCATTACTGCCTCTCACGTTCTTTTTTCTTTGACAAAGCAAGTCACACAGGCATGTCTAACTCTCCAGGGCAGAGATGTGCACTCCATTGTGTACCGGGGTAGGGAGCACCAGAATCTCGGTGAACAGCACTGATGGCCATCACAGGCCTTGTCTTTGGTTGATCAGTTAGAAAAATTGTCTGACAATCCTAACCACATTTTGGAACAATTACGTCCAGGCCAGAGTGCCTGGGGGACTCTGAGAATTCTGTCCTGGAGGAAAGCCTATTGCCTCTAAACCAGTGGTTCTCAACCTTCTGGCCCTTTAAATACAGTTCCTCATGTTGTGACCCCCAACCACAAAACTATTTTCGTTGCTACTTCATAACGGTAATGTTGCTACTGTTATGAATCGTAATGTAAATATCTGATATGCGGGATGGTCTTAGGCGACCCCTGTGAAAGGGTCGTTTGACTCCCAAAGTGGTCTCGACCCCCAGGTTGAGAACCGCTGCTTTAAACCCTCTCTTGTCCACACCACGAAGGCCACACCCATGAATCCTTGGGGCTCCAGGAGGTAAGCACAGAGCTCTGTGGGTCCAGGGAAATGGTAGGATTTCACTGATCATGGATACGTGTGTGGGGAGCTCTGAATTCTGGACAGTATGGTCACAGGGTGACCATGCCTCTGTGATCTTGGGCAGTGGAAAGGGGCATCTGACTAGTCAATGTCAAAACTTGGAAAAGTCACCTGGAAACAACCTAAATGTACCTCACAGGGGATGTAGGTAATATACCAGCCGGAATACTAAGTACTAAAGAGTGTAAACTCAGGAACAGTCTGCCTAGACCCATATCCTGGCTCTACCCTGTATATGCTGTGTGAACTGGGGCAAAGCACTCAACCTCTCTGAGCCTCAGATACTCCCCTTGTAATATGTGATATGACCTTTAGATCACAGGGATTTTAAAAGGATTGTTAGTTCATGTAAATTAAAACAGCGCCTAATAAATGTAGTGTAAAGTGTACATCTTTTAGTTGGTATAAATTTGAGAACAGGCTGGAGAGAGGCAGGGGGCACCTATAACATTGGTGCTGAAGGCAAGGGCCAGGGTGGGGAGAATATGGGGGGCCTGGAGGCTGAAGGAGGGGCTTTGAGACTGGAGACATGTTGCTTTCAGGGGCCCAGAGACCGATGCTCGACTCCATGATTTCAGGTGTCCAAGCCAGCAGTGAGATGTGGTGTGACAGGAAGACCAGCCTTGCCTGCCCCAGGGACAGAGCAGCCAAATCCCTTGCTCAGGGTCACCACCTAGCCATGGGGACTGAGAGCTGGCCTCTAATTTCCAGTCTGGAAAAGCCAGCAGACCACCTGCCTCTCCTGACCTTGTTCTGAGAGTAAAGCCACGAACCTTTCTCATGTCAACTCAGCTCTAGAAAATAATCTAGAACCGCATCGCCAAAGGGTCCTGAGAACCATCTTGCCAAACTGCCTCCTTTCTCTTTGAGTCCAGAGATGGAATGGACTGCCCACATCACACAGCAAGCTGGGGACTGGAGGCCCCGGCTGGCTGGTGTGTGATTCAGGCGGTATCCACAGTGCCACGGCACCTTTCCTGCTCAGCAGGGACTCATGACCATGTGCTTCTGAGGGCAGCAGCTCCAGTGCTCCATTACCTGGTGCGAGTCTGGGCTCTGCCACTTCCTGGCTGTGTGACCTCAGTCAAGCTGCTTAACTTCTCTGTGCCTCTGTGTTTTATGTATGGGATGGAAATAGTTTTACCCCCTTCATTGGGCTGTTGTGTGGATGAAAGTGAGCTGATCCCTGCAAAGCACTTAGAACACTGCCTACTCTTCAAATTCAGTGCCAGTAGTTAGCACTGTGACCACATCACCATCATCACATCTTCGTTGTCACCGTCAAAGTCTTGAACACCAGTAGGAGATGCACTGAGTGTGCCCACCTTGCTTTGTGCGAGGCCCCGGGAAGAGCTGGATAAAGGCAGAGCTGGATTCTGGCCTCAGACATGCGTGCCAGGTCTGGGCCTCTGGGTCCCCAGCTGGAACAGGGAGGGTCTATTTTTCAAGAAATTTTCTATTGTACTTCAACCATCCCAATATTCCCCTGGCAATAGTGACCACAGCTATTCACTGCAGTATCCTACATAAGGTCACAGTAAACATTTGGAAACAATCTCAATGTCCTTTCTCACTGGAGATTTAAAAATAAGGAATTAACCGCCCCAAAGTGGAAATAATCCAAAAGTTCAACAGCAGGTACCTCCATGCGATGGACACTCCTCAGCAAAGAAAGCAACCAAGTATGGGTGGCAGGGCATGAGAGCGAATCTCAAAACCAGCATGTTGAGCGGAAAAGCCTTAACCCAGAGAGTGCCTGGACTCCGCTCAGCGCACGTCCTGGACGAGGGGAACTGCGGCTGAACAGGCAGGAAACGGATCTGTGGCTGCCTGGGGCCGGATATGCGGACAAGGATTGATCACAAGGGGCCTGAGATAACTCTGGGAGGTTACGCGCGGGAGATTTTTTTGAAAGTCATTGACCTATCCTCTTAAAACGGATATGTTTTATTGTATGTCAATTATGCCACCACCGAATTGGCTACAAAACAAATGATGATTCATCCACACAAGGAGGGCTCTGAATCGGTCCAGGGGAGTGGGCTACATCTTTGGCATCAATATAAAGAGAAAAATAAAGGTGAGTTACAGACAACGCTGGGTGACATTGACGGTTATGGAGGGCTCACTGTGGGCCAGACCCAGGCTACCTGCCTCACCTGCATTATTTTGCTTAATTTTGGCAACATCCACATGAGGTCTGACAGATTAGAAAACCCAGGTTCAGGGAGATGAAGCGCATGAGTGGGTATGAAGTGAGGGAGCCCCAGGCTTGGGACCCGGGACAGGCGCTGAGCCAGCACACCGGGCTCTGCTGTATGATTCCAACCCAGTGAAATGACAGTGTTAGTTCATGTGCAGAAACAACCTGGTGAGGTGAGCATGAACTGGGCCCAGGGCTTATGTCTGAGATGTGCATTGACAGGCACTTCCACTTTCGTTTCTCTCTTTTCCTGTCACCATGGGGCACTTTCGCTTTCAGTGCTATCTATTTTTCTTACGTTTCATTTATTGTAACATGTCTGCATTACCTTTCTAATCAGAGAAAACAAAATAGACTTTTAAAAAATTACTAAAAAAAGTCTCTGGTTTGTATCTCATCTGCCCAGGACCTGGGCACCCTCTCTCATTCTCCCTCTTCCAGGCGGGCTATGTGCCTACACAGAGCCCTGAGCTTCACCGATAAAGGCCAGGCCCCTGCTATCGGGTCCAGGCAGCCCCTGCAGTCCCTTCTCATCTGGTCCCCCTAGGGAGGGTGGGCCCTTTCCCAGGAATCAGCAGGATCCAGGGCCCTGGAGATAACAGGGCTGCAGAGGGGAGGTGGGGAGGACCAGGGGGTCCAGAGTCTCCAGCAAGGAGGCGAGCCAGGGGCCTTGGACAGAGAAGGCTGCCGAGCCCAAAGAAGGTTAGTGACCTGCTCAGTCTGTGTGGACCTGGCTCTGTCTGCCAGGTGGCCCTGGGCACGGACCCCCCTCAGTGATTTTTAGGGTTGCCTGGGATTCTTTAGTTCCAGCCTGGTCCTCTTTTTGGAAGTCACCTGGGCCCTGAAACCATCCTGAGAGTCCCTGAGGTCTGAGCAGGCAGCAGGATGTCCTCTGCCCCCAGGTGCAACTCCACGTGGCTATGTGGAGGCCCGAAGCCACCCTCATGACCCTGAGCACATGCGCACATGCCCTCCTGGGCACGGCCATGCCTGACGCCCAAGGACAAGCCAGGCTATCCTGGGCCAGGCCATGTTTACATGTCCAAAGGTCAGATGCCGCCGCCAAGAGGGCCTCAGCCGGTGAGAGTCTGCAGCTGTGTGTCCAGAACTCAGATAACGTGTGCCCCAGGAGCGGGTGGGTGAGAATGACACCCAGGTTGCTCTCTGGTAGAGCCCCCGCCAGCTCCACTGCTGTGGGGCCTGAGTGGGGAGGTTCTACCTCCCCCTGCCGGTCTAGGAGCACCCTCAGGGCTGCTTAGCTGGGTATCTGCCTGATCTGTACTGCCCACCACTTCTTTTATGCCACTGGATACTTTCACCTCCCCGAGCCTTCGTTTCCTCATCTGTAAAACGGGAGAAATCACAGTTCTTAACCGATTAGGTGCAGAGAAGAACGAGGAAGCTGAGGCATGGCGGAGTGTCAGGTAACTGGAAAGGGCTTCACGTACAAGTCTAATTTTAGGGATAGCCCCAGGTTCTGGAAGCCCCCAGTATGCTAAAGAAGGCTTAAAGACCTCCTGTCTGAGCCTCAGTCATGAGTGGGGCCTAGAAATCCTCTTCGGCTTCCCCCTTGTGGTGTTTCCAAATTTCCTCTTCCCCCACCACTGTTCACCACCACCCTTCCCATTCCCTGCTGTCCCATGTAATGAATCGCTCACACTTCTATGTCAATGGAAGCACAAATGTGACACTGGGGCTTCCAATCTGGTTGTGCTGATGGGGCCTGTACGTCAAAACCTTAAAAAGTGGCACCTTTCTCTCTTTTTTTAAAAATTTAAATATGCTTTTGTTGATTTTTAGAGATACAGGAAGGGAGAGGGAGAGAGAATCATTGATCAGCTGCCTCCTGCAGGCCCCCTACTGGGGATCAAGCCCACAATCTGGGCATGTGCCCTGCCTGGGAATTGAACTGTGACCTCCTGGTGCACAGGCCAATGCTCAACCACTGAGCCGCGTGGGCCAGGGCAAGTGGCACCTTTCAAATGGGCATGTGCCCCGTGCCCCGTGGCTGCACAGCAGGTGTGCACTAGCTGGAGTGTCTGCCTGGGAGGGGATCAGGGATATTTTCTTCTCCAGCCAGGACACCTGGGTCATGCAGGCTTTGACTGTTCACCTGCGAGGAAGGGGGAAGCTGAAGGTAGCTCAGTTTATTACAAAAATAGCTAGCAAAAATGTCTTTGTATTAAACTTTGTGAATGTTGATAACCTCTAGCTGGCAATGCTATGGAGACAGGCTCCCTCCCACACTGTGAGTGAGGATGAAAACAGGCACAACCTACCTGCAGGCGATTAGCAACTCTATCAACACACAACCACACACACAACCCACAACCCAGGGATTGTACTCCTGGGAACCTGTGGGGGCAGAAGTGCTACCACAGAGGCAGCTGTAAACGGATGTTCGTGCTTTTTTTTTTTTTTTTTTGGTGAAAGCATAACAGTGCTGGAAGACTTTCAAATGACTACCCACAGAGGCTTGATTGCCTAGACATTTGTGATCCAACCACACTTCAAACGATACACTATTCAGCTGCCAGGAGAGGAGGCACAGACTCCCACGGAAATGTTTTCAGTACTCACCAGCCGGCGAAAGAGGTAAATGAAGAATAATATGTAACACATACATAAACAAAACTACTCTTTCTTTCTTGACAACTGTACATACCAACTCAGGTATACTGGCATGGGAAAGCTCTGGAAATAGTCTTGGCTAATGATTTACTTAATTCATGCTGTTTTCTAGTTGACTGACTTAACTCTCAGCCAGTTTCCTGCTTTGCAAATTGATAATAACAAACCTCATAGGGTTGTGATGCGCATTACTATGACTAATTATTGAAAGTCATTTGGCATATAGCAAGCATTCTACAAATATTTAGGGAAATAAGGCAGGAATCAATTTTCAGCTAGTAGTAAGTCTTAAGCGGTGGAGGCTCGTCTGCTTGTCTTTGCTGCCACCTAGTGGTCACAAGCGAGAAAGCATACTACTTCCTTCCCCTTTTAAATTTTTATTCATTTACTAGTAAGTCACAATTTACCGAGGCCTACAAACCATCAGGCACACACGGGTCCTGTGCTTTCGAGTTGGCAGGCTTCAATATGGTCCCAGGTCTCTGTGAGTCTCCCTTTTCTCATGTGGGGTGGGGGTGGGGGGGAGCGTGACTAACAACGACTTCATACATTTGTGAGGATAAAATGCAATAATGCTTATAAAGCATTTAACACTGGCCTGACACAAAAGAATGTTCCACAAATAATCATTACTGGCATTTACACATATTATCCCATTTAGGAAAGTAGTGTGATAGCCCTTTCATGGATGAGGAACTTGAGGCTCCCAAAGCTATTTATCTAAGAGAGCAAGGGCCGAGCTGAGAATCAGGTCTTTACCATCTCACATGCTTATCTGCAAAGGAATTGTAAAAGGCTGTCTTAATCATAAGGGGAATCTGAATTTTGGAGCTCACAGACCAGGAACATTTAAAAATACCCAAATGTATTGGTTATCTTTTGCTGCATAACGAATTGCCCTAAAGCCCATTTTGTGCCTTAACGGGCTCTGCAGCTGGGCTGTAGTAATCTTAAGGCTTGACTGGGGAACTAACTTCCTTACGGTCATGTGGCTGCATGCAGGCTTCAATTCTTGAGGACTGTTGGAGCTCTGGCCTCCAGCCGTTGGCCAGAGGCCGCCCTCAGTTCTTGGCCACGTGGACAGTATCTCCGACATGGCAGTTTGTTTCATCAGACAGCGCATGTGTGCAAGGCAAGGAGGCAAGAGCAGGCCTCGCCTGGCAAGACAGAAGTTACAATCTTGTGTAACCTGGTCACGGAAGTGATTATTGCTGTAGAAGTGATTCTGCTCTGGAACCTAAGTCACCAAACCCAGCCCATTCCCCAAGGGGTTACACAAGGGCTACCAGAGCCTTTCGGCCACACCAGAGTTGCTAACTTTCACTTTGCCAAAGAAGAACATTTAGAAAACCAACTCCACCTCTGGTCAACATCATGCCACAAAAGAAATGGACCTTTTTACAGCTAGATACAAAGACAGAATCTCAGAATAAAGGACAGTCCCTTGTGGTTGAATCAATGTAGCTGAATGGGGGATGCCTCAAAGGGTCCTGAGTTTTCTCACCTGGTTGTGCTCTGCCTCCTGCTCCAAGATCTCCCGCTGGGAGTGGAATCCAGCCAGCTGAGAGGGAAGAAAAGAGAGGATAGGGTGGCTGGGGCCTCACAGTGGCCAGCACTCCAAAATAACACCCACAAATGAATGAATATATGAATGAAAAACATCATGCAGAAGGGTCACCTTTACCTCTGACCCTCCGACAAGGCAACCAGGCCCTGTAAGGCTAAGTGACTAATGTAAGGTTTCAGGGTTAGAAAGCAGATTACTGTTTGCAGGTTGCTTTATTCATCACAAATCTCTTCCACATTCATTAGCTAAACCCTTAGTCTCAACAGCCAGCCGGGGCTGGAGGGAAAAGACTACCATTTAGCACTAAACGAACAGTTCCAGAGAGGTTAACCAACTGCATGGAGTGACTCAGGATGCTGTGGGAAGGAGATCCAAAGAAGGCCCAGAGAGGTTAAAAGGAAAGCGGTGAGGGTTAGGTTAGTAGCTCAGAGGGTGTGGCCTGGGGTCGTTGGGTCAGTCTTCCACACAGGGCATCTATGCCAGGGGGGTGAGTCTGTTGCTGGTGTTCCTCACCACTTGGCCAAAGCTGCCAGCTGTCTTCATCCCCCGAAGAGGGGCCTGAGGTGGCACTGCAGCCGTGGGGGGGGGGGGGGGGGGGGGGGGGGGGGGGGGGGGGGGGGGGGGTGGCAGTCGGGGATCCTTGAACCAGATGGCCCCAGTGCAAAGCCAGAAGCCCCTAGAGCAAGCGGTCAGGTCAGTGTCAGAAACTCAGCTTTTCCTGCTTCCCCTTTGCTCAGACCAAAGGTTCCCATTCATGGCCCCTCCCTAGCTCTGCTCCCAGCTGGCAGGGGCGTGCTTTCCTACTTTCAATCCCATGTCTACTTATGTTGGCTTATCCCTTCCCTTCCTGGGGAGCACCCCATGGGGCTTCTCTGTCTCCCTCAGCTCCTAGCAGAGCGCTTGACCAATGACATCACTGGGCCGAAATGGCCACCTCTGTTCAGTATTTACTCTGTTAGCCAACACACAAAATCCTCTTTTACCAAAGAAACCCAGGAACCAAAAGGTTAAAATCACACAGCTAGTATTCAGTGACACTGCTGGAAGATGAAATGTAAAATAAAGTAAAATAAAATAAATAAATTAAATAACTAAAGAAAATAAAGAAATTTAGCCAAATAACTAACTAAATAAAACTAATTACAGATTTCAGTAAGTGTAAGAAATGAAGTCAACCTGGAAAAATCAATAGCCTTGTTGTAATCCAGCAACAATAACCTATCATAAATATGCAATGGAAAAGAAACCACATTCTCAAAAGCAAAACCAAACCAAACAATGACAAAAACCCCAAAGTTATATATCTAGAAATCCCCAAAGTTATATATCTAGAAATAACTACCTAAAATACACCTTTATGAGAGCCATTATAAAATTTTACTGAAGGATAAAAAAATAAAACTGAATTATGGCAAAATATGTTCTGATTACTGGTAAAATGTGCCAGATTCTCCCCCGTTTAATCTATAAGGGCAAAGCAACACAATCAAAACACCACCAAGGTCTTTTGCAGAATTTAATACACTCGTTCTAAAATGACATGGCAAACAAGAGTCAAGAAATCTGTAAAACTGGAAGACCTTGAACACTTCTACCAACTAGCAAGACTTAGTATAAAGATTTGTTATATGTAATTAAGAGAGCACCGTCCCAGGAATATATAGTAAGAAAACGCAAAGCATAAGGAAAACCCATCTTCCTATTTTACTGCTTTGGTCATGAAAAACAACTAATTAAAAATGAGTAAGCCTTTTATATCCATCAGACTCATAAAGTTTAAAAACGACAGTTTCCAGTGTTAGGAGGCTAAGTGGGGAAAGAGACCGTGACACTGCAAAGCCAGAAGCCCCTAGAGCAAGCGGTCAGGTCAGTGTCAGTGGGAGTGGGGATGAGCGCTGAAACCAGAATCGGGAATGAGCTGGACTCTGCAGGGCAGCAGTTTGGTAATAGCATATATCAACATGTAATGTGCCATACGTTCTGACCCAGAGGTTGCTCATGTAGAATTTATCCTCATGACATAAAAGATGTTTATGACAGCATTGTTGTATAATCCTATCTAATAAAAGAGTAATATGCAAATTGACCATCACAAGATGGCTGCCCCCATGTGGTCAAAGATGGCCGCCACAAGATGGTCAACAAGGGAGTGGAGTTGGGGGGGACCCAGGCCTGCAGGGGAGGACAGTTGGGAGGGACCCAGGCCTGCAGGGGAGGACAGTTGGGAGGGACCCAGGCCTGCAGGGGAGGGCAGTTGGGAGGGACC